>VYZR01090512.1:5625-18125 GCA_013400675.1 Oxylabes madagascariensis
TTTTTTTTTTTCCTCCTCCCTTCCCTCAATCTCTCCCAAGTTAATTCTAATAGTAAAGCGTGTCACTTATAATCTGCTAATTAAATCATTTCACTCCATTTTATATAATTTTTAATTTAGCATTCATTTTCAACTTAGCTTTTGGCTTCATTTACTGATAATAAACAGCATTGCACACAACACATGTTCCTCAAAACAGTCATTCACACACATACAGATGCCAGTAATTTTGCCAGTATGCCATGCGTATAAATATTAAATAAAACATCCCACCCTCATTTTACCCGTGATTGAATGTGCATGTTGCTGTTTCGCTGTAATCGGGCAAAAGATGACAAATTTGGGTGAAGAGGCTTTGGAGCTCTGTTGTTCAGCAGCCCTGGACCTCAGGAAATGTGCTGGGTGGGATGTGCTGGCACTGGGGCAGCTCTCCCTGTGCTGAAGAACAAGACTTGACCTGACCCTTTCTGCTCTGTTCCTTGCTTTTGACACATCCATCAGCAGGTGTGTTTTAGGTTCATGGAGTATCCTGGGCTGGAAGGTACCCAAAGAATCATCAAAGTCCAGTCCCTGTCCCTGCACAGGGCATCCCACCAATCCCACCCTGTGCTTCTTGGGGCTGTGCTGTTCCAGGAGTTGGACTTTGATGGACTCTTGACCATTAGGAGGTGGATTGATGACCCAGAGTGAAAGGATGGTATTTATCATCCCAGCCTTTCCCTGCTGGAGGCCAGGCAGTCTCACCAGAGCTGGCATCCCATGACAGTCCAGCAGACTAAGCTTCAGCAGCAGGTTCCCTTCTAAGGTTTAATCACATCCAGCTCAAATCAAGCACAGATTTTTAAAGTTTATGTCATCTGAGACAAAGTGTCAGATTTTATATGCCTTCATTTGAGGCTTCCTTACAACAACCCTGATGCTTTAAAGTTCCTTTAGAGGCATGAATATTGAGAATATTTGGGCACTTCTGTACAGAGGCAAGGACCCACCACAAGGAAACTGGATTACTTTCTTTCTTGAAAGACATTGTAGTGTACCTTTTTCATACCGTGTACAGTGCACATCTGCAGAGCAGTGCAGCCTCCTGAGCTGTGCTTTGGTGATCAATTTGATTTTGTATTTGACCCTGTATGTCACAACACCTGTCACACTCTGCAGCACGAGCTGTTGTGTGCCAGGGCACTGGGACATGGGCAGAGCTGCTGCACTGATCAACACATCAGGCAGTGGGGGATAAACACAGGGCATTATCTCCTGGTGCTCCAGAATATATGTCAAGGTGTCCAGGGTTTACAATGTATCCAGTCTCCTGTTTGTAAAGGCAGACAAGAAAAAAAGTCAAGAGTCACTAGTGATCGTGTGTGGCAGTGCTTTGAAGAGCACTGCAGGGAAGGCAGAGGCAAAGCTCCCCCTCATTTATTTGAGCTTGTGAAAATTGCCACTGCTGCTGGATCTGCAGCTCCAAAATGGATTTTCTGAGGCTGCAAGGTCAGCGTGCCTCCCACCACCCCCACCCCAGCCAGCGTGGGGCGGGAGAGAAGTGATATCACAGACAAGATGTGCTGCTGGTGCTTGCTGTTCTGTTAATTAATCACCACACCACTTTCCATTATTTCCTTTTAATTATAACATTATTTGACCATTCAGATTTGTGCTGATTAAACCATCATTTAATTGACAAAGTGTACGGCAATGCTAATGTTTCCTGTCAGCTTGAATTACACACGTGGCCCTCGTTTGTGCTGCCCCAGATGAGGAGGATGAGCCCTTTGCCCAGTCAGCTCCAGAGCTGAGCCCTGCCTCGGCCACTGCTGGGCCCCTGCTTGGGGGGAATATGGAAAGGCAGCATTAAAAACCAGGAAAACCCCCTGTACATCACAGTAAAATGGACCTGAGTGTCACCATCACCATTTATATTAAAACAGCATCGGCTGCAGAGGCTTCCTCTGGAATTCAAGGGAAGAAGATCTGTTCCAATTTCCAGGAGTACTTGGTTGCATGTTTCCTTGTTCTTTTGCTCATCATATTTTTTTAACCAAGTGCAAGATTAGCTTGTCTTTCCACAATCTCTCATTATTCTTACCTTTTTTTCTTCCCCCTTTTCTTTTTTCCCTCTCTTTTTAACAGATTTGTTTTCTGCTCAATTAGACTTGTGATCACAAGAACACAAAGTAGTATTTTTCTCCTTCTGGAAAGACTCTTGCAGTGTGATGGGCAAATTGTCAGGAATAATTATACCAAATGGTGGAAAAAAACTGACGGAAAAAAAATCTCTCCCTCCCAGTGATACATTTTATTTAAGACACAGTGAGCATCAAGCACATTTGTGACAAGGTGAGACCGGCAAGTGGAGCTTTGCCATGGGTTTATTTTTAATTGCTGGTGAACCAATTAGACAGCACAAAATGTTACATAAAAACCACAGATACACACAAAACCTAACAATGTGGATTGTGTTCTTCAGTAAAGGAACAGATGAGTTGGATGTGAGGAAAGATAATACAAGACACTTTAGCACACCACCTGTCCTGCCAGAAGGGCTCGAGATCGCTGCTGTCACTGCTGCTGGGGGAGTTTGAAGGCATTTAAGGTTTTTGGTAGTACTTACTCATCAAATCAAGCAGTTTCCTTCAGGATGAGGATATTCTCTCTTTGCTCTGTTTCCTTGGCACAATGTAGTAGAACGTTGGTGTGAATGGACATTTGCAGCTGATGAAAGGTGTAAAGACCAGGTTTTGTCTGTAAGCTTCACCATTCAGCTGTGGCTCAGATCTGTAAAGGCAAGGGCTTAGGAGCCTAAGGCTTTTAGCAAAAGGTGGCTGATCTCTTGCAGTCCTAAATTTTCTTGGAGGACAGCAAAGGTCAGGCTCCTCAGTGGCTGAAATGGCTTATGGAAATAGAAACTGGATTTTAGAGCACTGATGTGCATTTGGGTTTTGTCCATGTAGTTTCTCAGTAGTAGAATTTTCAGAAAACTTCAGTGATTGGTTACTTTTAATCTTGCCAAATATGTATTTTTTAATGTCTGCATAGTTTTTCAAGTAGAGAGTCTAAGAAAAAAGGAATTCTGGTGTAAATCCGTTTAAGTTAGGGGAGTTAACAGGAATCTGCTGGAATGGTGGGGTAGTTTTTATCCTACCTTTCTCCAAATATAAAAGACCAGATGTTCATCTACCAAAAATGAGTGTAGATTCCCTGAATTCAGTGGAACTACATTTGCACTGCCTTGTATTTACAGAAATAGCAGCATCTTCCTTGTGTGGTTTCTATGATCAGCATATCAGTTACAGTGCAACTCCTATTTTTAAGTGACGTTAGATTGATTTTAGATTTCTCAACTTGAAGAGTAAATATTTCCCCCACTTGGACTGTCTCACAAAGGAGCCACTCAGTCATCCTACCTCGGTTATTTCTGGCCATGGTAACATCTCATTGATAGACATTTGGCATTCCCTCTGCAATGGGACATCTGCCTGTCTGCCTGTGTTTGGAATACTGATGGCACTGAGTGTTTCTGTAGTTACAGGGTGGCCCTCCCTGGACTGATCAGTCTAGGATTACTATAGCAAAATAGCTGTGTATTTTTGATATCAGCTTTTCATTTCCTGTTGGTCAAAATAAGATGGGGTTTACGGATTAATATCCAGTGTATAATAAGTTTTTCAGTGTAAATTGACTTTCTGTTAAAAAACAGTATAAGTATTGTTCCCGGAAAGAGAATAGCAATGGGGGTGTACACTGATTTTATTCATAACTTTTGTAATGTTCACATTCTTGTGAGCAGGAAACTGGCTTCATTCTACGGACAGAAACCACAAGTAGATTTACCTGTCCCTATTCTATTTGCCGTGACAATTTGAGGAGCCCTCTAGTTTTTTATATAGATGAAGGAAAAAGACATGGTATTTGCTGTAAGCCAGAAAAAGGCCTGGAGCAAGTTATTGACAAAATGTTTATTTCAAAATGAAACTTCACTGAAGTCCACTTTCTGAGTACCTTTTACATAATCATTTTGACATTCACCTGTTATGGCTACCCAAAGTTGTTTTTAAATGGCCAAGACATTTATTTGCCACTTACTCTACCAGGACTTCTACTGAACAGCAGGTATTTTGATGTATCAGTGGTGGAGCCCAGTAATTTGTGTGGGTTTATCTTTTCTCGGTACTTGGAGGTTTCTGGTGATTTTTTATGCATGCTGTGTGGAGCAAGTCTGACAGCAGACCTCTGTACCAGCTGAGCACAGAGGCTATGAATGGCTTTAATGTGTAAAAAGCAGGAAAATCTGCCTGCCTTCAGTGAAAACCTATGAATTGGTTCTGTCTATTGTATTTCCCTCTTATTTACTAATATATATTTGTTCTAAATAGGGTGCTTGTTCCCAGCCTCTATTCATTGGCTGTGTGAGTTTTACAGTTGGATTTAATGATCTTAAAGGCCTTTTCCAACATACACGCTTCACTGATTCTCAGCCTGTTCTCCTTCCATTGAAGCCCTTGGCTGGTTTTTGGAAACAAGTGCTAAATGGTGGAAAGGCTGCACTTGCAGGATGAGGTGAGGCTCAGGAGTCCCTGCAGCCGGAGATCGGCTCCATTGGCTCTCAGGACTTCCCTCCAGCAGCTGCTGCAAGTTTTCCCGAGTCCACTCATCAGAGTAAGGCAGTGCCTTACCCACGAGGTGCAGAACCCCTGGGAGCATTCATCCTTGTTCAGAAGGAAGAGCAAGGCAGACAGGAGCTCCCACAGCCGATCATCAAGGCAGATGAAACCTCACAGACTTCTCGTAGAGTCCCTGGGGAAGCACCAGCACCAAATAAAACACCTCTCTAATTGTCTCCTAGAGGAGCCCTGTCTCCTCTGGCTGCAGCCAGGCCAAGTTACTACTGGGGAGACCTTGGAGACAACTCAAATTGGTAAAGGAAATCTTTGGTGCGGGAGGAAATTGGGCCCCTCAGGACTGGATCAGCTCGCTCTGTGTGCCGGGGGCTTGGCTCAGCTCCTGGATGAGCTCAAGGGCAGTGAGGGAAGATCTTTGTGGTGTTTCTTTGTGCTGGTGATGTGAGAGCCTGACTGGGAACACATCTTTCCCAGCCGTGCTGAATCAGGGAGACGTGGAAATGTCTCCCTCTCCCAGTCTGGCCCAGCTGGACAGCTGGATTTTCTCGTGGTTGTCAGTTCTGAGTCGGAAGGCTCTGCCTGTCCCCTCGCACACTGGCTGCCTCTGTGTTCCTTATTCCTGGTTATTTTTTGTGACACTGAAGAATCAGAAAGTTTTCCCATGGATTTCCCTAACAAAATAATGACTGGTGTGATTTACATGAAATTGCAGGGGTAACAGCATAACTCTAGACCATCCTGACTAGATTCAGTAGATACAACTACATCTCCAAACCAAATTGGTTTTTTAGAAAATTGCATGGGCACAGTCACAGGTTACCTCTACTGTCAGCACATCTGTATTTATTCATTTATTTATATATGTGCATACTATATATGCACATATATAAATTTCTCTGAACAACTGAAGATTCTTCAAGTTTCTGAGAAAAAAAACCCCGCTTGAATGGACAGCCAGGTGTTGTATTCAGAGTGCAGCCTGGCTGTGTCCCTGCAGCCCAGCACAGGGAAGAGCTCCTTGGACATGGCACTCCACCGGATGAGAACCCTGACCCAGTGCCACACCCTTGTTTGACAAGTGCATTTGATTGTAAGATTGACCTTGTCTTCCATGGAATAGGATGGGGCCTCCACCACCTCCATGAAAATCAGGGATATTGCCTGAAGTCAGCTGTGGAAAGAGTCACATGTAGAGCTGTGTTTTCCTTGTGGAAGCTGAGAGCCAAGAAATACAGAAACCATAGTAAAATGGACTAGTTAAACATGAGAAGTACTGAATATTTTCAGTGGAATATAGACCTTCTAGGTAGTTTCTGTTGGTAGAATCTTCACTGTTGCAAATCTAAGAGCCAAATCTGAAGAGTGTGAGTGTTGTGTTTTGGCTGCTACAAACCAAGGATCCCAAAGGGCCTGGATCTGGCTGTAATTGCTTTTACTCACCAGTTCTGCTGAGAATGGACAGCACATTAGGTTTAGGGTAGGTCTTGGGAAGGAACTCTTGGCTGTGGGGGTGGTGATGCCCTGGCACAGGGTGCCCAGAGCAGCTGTGGCATCCCCTGGCAGTATCCAAGGCCAGTATGGACAGAGCTTGGCCCTCTGCTATAGTGGAAGGTGTTCCCATGGCAGGGAGTGGAACTGGATGAACTTCAAGGTCCCTTCCAGCCCAAACCATTCCTTGATTCTATGATTAACATGGTGGGAAAACAAGACTAAAGATTCCCAAATACATGTTATCAAAAATCACACAAAAATATATTAAATTTTAAAGATTTATGTTAGAATTAAACATAGAAATTCTCCATCTAGCATAAAAGAAATGAAAAAAGAGTTCAAGTCCCTGTGTTATGTTTCAGGTGCTGTGGGAGAGATCGCCCAGCAGTTAAAGGCTGGTGTGGCTGGAAGAGCAGGAGTCAGAGCACACGCTGAGCTGGGCTCTGCCTGTCCTGGTGCTCACAGTCTGAGAGGCTGCCTGACAAAACTCCCAGTTTGCATTTTGAGACAGATTCTTTAAATCTTTTCATGACTGTTGCTGTTCTTGGGGGTTTTGTGGTAGCGTCTGGGCTGGCTTTTTTTGCTTCTCTCTTGTCTGTGTTCTGGCAGTCGTGTTTGCGGTCTCAGCTTCACTGTCTGGAAGTTTGTCATCATTGCTTTGTCATGAGCTTAATATGTCACCCAGATTTGACTGCTGCATCCCTGCACCATCTGCAGAGGCAGTGCTGGCCCGTTTGCAGCGAGCTGGGTGAGCTGCAGTTTGGCTGGGCTCAGTGTAAACTCCGTGTGCTCAGACCTTTAGCTGTGGCTCCTGCAAAGGTCCTGACTGTGTTTCCATTACTTTGTAAAACCTGTTTTGAGCAGTTTATAAGTTGGCCATAAAAACACTCCCAGGCAATGAAAGTTGGCTGAGAATATCTCTTGTCTGGGGTGTTTTTAATTTGTTTTTTTTGAAACATACTTGAAAGGGACCTTTTTCCCTTCCGAGAAAGAAAAGTCAGAGAGGTTCACAGTTTCAGGAGTTTGATTTTCTGTGCGTACCTGCAGCTGCGAAAATTAAAGATGGCTTCGCTGTCCTCAATGGATGTTTCATATGGAGCTATTCTGCCTTTTTTGTCATGTATCACCCCCATGGTGGTGGATTGTCCCAGCTGGATACCAGGTGCCCCCCAAAACCCCTCTGTCACTGCCCTCCTTGGCTGGCAGAGGGGAGGAAATACAACAAAAGGCTCATGGGTGCAGAAAAGGGTGGGGAGAGGTCACTTACCAGTTACCAACACAGGCAGGTAACTGATAGATTGCAATAAAACTGGTAAATTAAGAAATAACCAAAATGCAGGAGTGGATCTTACATTCATTTTGCTAAACTGGGAGTTTGTTGAGCTGAGCCTCCGAACAGGGCACACACTCAGAAGTCACTGGTAATTGCTCTTTTCAGCAGGCAAAGTACTTGGGGAAAATGAAAAATGAATGCATCAAAATAAGATTTCTAATCATTTTCTTTATTTTAATTCTCAAACAAATGGGGTGCATGGGTAGTTAAGAATGAATACATATTACAGATATCTGGTAAACACAACTTCACCAGCCTTGAGGTGATTACTGGCAGGAACTTCATTTTTCCTGGGAATTTGGTGCATTTTCCCAACTTGAGACCAGGCCTCAACTTCTATTAGCACGTCTCAGTGAAGAGCAGCTCTGCAGCACCAGCCCAAGCTTAACATCAGCTCTCCTCCTGTGAATGCCCCAAGCAGAAGTCCACTCTGTGATCAGGCACACTTTGAAGACAGGAAATTTTTGGTCAGAACAAGCCATTACTTGGAAAACAATGTAAAGACCAGACCCCTGTCATTTGTCTCCCTGTCTTTTACACCAACGTTCCCATGTGCCACAACTTCCTATGGTGCTGCAAGACCACACGGGTCTACAGAGCACTTTTTCTGTCCAGCTACATGGCATTCCCCAGAGAGTCTTTTACCTCAGTAATTCCCTGGCCATTACATATTTTCATTTCTGGCAGGTTCCTCATCTTGGAAAACTGCTGCTTAAGTCAAGCTGAGGCATGGGAGGATGGCCACTGCCCTCTGATTGCCCCCAGGGGTCTGGTCGGAAGTTGTGTGGCCATCATGGCATTTTCCTGCTCGCTTTTCCGACCTAAGTTACAGTAGTACCTCCCTACAGGAAATTCCAAGAAGCCAATATAATTATATAGTAATTTTACCTTCCTGACGAGGTCACACAGAGTGCCAGTGCAATTAGCAAATACTGCTCTATGTTCTCTGATGGCACCACACCTCGCTGCAGCCTGGGCCATCCTCAGGGCTGCTGCTTTGGGGTTGGTCCCCTTTCCTCAGACTGTGCCTCAAACTGAGGAGTTCATGTCACCACCCCAACAAGGCCATATAGGGAGCAGTTATCTTAACATCTGTCGTGTTCTGCTCAGTGGGCTGTGAAGGCAGAAGTGTTATGCACAGTTTTCATCCTTTTCAAACTGGAATCAGCTGTTCTGTATTAATCTACGTGGAAATGATGACCCAATCGTGACAGGACAGCATCTTCGTGGCATGTGTTAAATACATGACAATACAAGTATGTTCAGGATTGTTCAGTATCTGATTGGGACATGCAGTGACTTGGGGTTTGCCTTCCTGCTGCCTGGCTTTCTTTTTTCACTTCAGTGAAATCAGGAGTAAGGGGGATGTGTTGCTCTTTGGGGACCCTTCAGGAGCTGTGTCCTGCATTTCAGAAACAGCCACCTCAGATGTAATTATTGGCTTCACTGGATCACAATTCCAGAGTAAAGAGAAGTTCCAAGAAGTGAGAAGTTGCAAAATTAAGAGCGAGCAAGGGATTCTTTTTCTGGGATTTTTTTCTTTTTCTTTTTTTTTTTTTTAAGCTTGGGAAAAAAATTATACCTCAGGTCAGGCTTTCAGGAGGATTTGGTGTTGATTCATATCAACAAGAGTGTCTCCAGCTGTTACAGTAAATACTAGAAATAAGGAAGAGTTTTAGGAGAGAGCTGTCAAGCATCCAACCTTAAGTGAGGCTATAAATCTTGTGTGACAGGAGGAAAGTTTATTCGGTGGAGGTTTATCCTATGACTTTGAGATATTTCTGTCTCTTCCTCTGAAACAGATTGGAGACAGGAGGTTAGGCTGCATGGACCATTATCCCAACCTGTTTTGGCTGTTCTTCTGACCCTGAAAGTCTTGAACACATAATTTTTTTCTGTCCAGAATGATATCAGTAAGGCACATGGAGTGTTAAATAGGAAAGTTGAAGCTTAAGTGTCATCACTGGTATTATACAGATAAGTGTTTCTGCAAAGAGGTTTTTTAATCTGCTGATAAGGATAATATGACATCTGAGCACAGGGGCAGCAGAAGGGCAGGCAGAGAAAGAAGTGTGTAAACAGGCCAGTGTAATTGAAGCCTGGCCTTCAAATCCCTGAGCTCTGCAGCAGCCAACTTCAGGGATGGAGTTGCAGTCTGGTAAACTTGCAGGCTTTGACCAAACCTCCAGCTTTTCATCCAGTTTTTCCATTCACAATGTCTCTCTTTTACCTGCAAGACACAGTTGAGATGTGTTTGCTTCTGCATTACTTTGGGCAGGGTTTTTTGCTTTAATGGGATGCTAATAGAAGTAGAGTAAGGATTTTTGGCAGCTCTTTCTTTCCTTGTGGAGAATCCCCAGTTTTGAGGCTGTGGCTCAGCCCAGCTTAGCAGAGCCGTGAAGGCACTTGCTGACAAACCCACATGTGAGGTGCAGTGGGAGACCTCAACCAGTATGAAAATTGACAGTTGCATTGTGTCAGTTCCATGGATTTGGAAAGTGTATTGTGTCAGTGCTTCAGCAAGTGATCCATTTGGTAATTGTGTGATAAATAATACACATGAAAATCAAAGATTTCTGGCCTTTCTCCCAAAATTCAGTGACCATTGTATTACAAAAGTTAATTTACATATCAAAATAATTTCAGGCATGAAAAAAAATCAAATTTTTGCTGTCATGGTGGTAATGTACTTAATATCTCTACTGAAGCAATAATTATAAGTTTTGATCAGAATTGATCTCAGTGTTCTAGATGCTGCACAACTTGTTGAGTTGCTGACTCTTTAAAAATCACTCACAATAAAAATATTTGTCATTTGGAGTTATAATGCTATAGGAGTCTCAAAGACGTTTTCAGACATAAATTGATTCTGTCAGCATCTCAGAAAAATAACAAAGTAAGAATTCAATAAAACATAGAGTTCAGAACTGGCCTAATACTTCATCCACTGAATGGTAAAATTTTCATTAATTTCCAGAAGCAGAAATGGCAGAATTATGAACTCTTTTAGAAATCTCCAAACCTGCCCAGGGAATCACACAGGAAATGTGTGGAAAACATTTATTAACAGGAATTAAAACTTCTTCCCTACAGTCAACATGGTATCTTAAAGGAAAGTTAGTCTTTTTCCTGTGAAATAAAAGCGATGAACCTGTTGAAAATGGGTGGGTTTGAAGCTCAGGGCTGTTCATCACTTCAGCAGCTCAATCGATTCCAGGCTCCTTCCATGAAGTTTCGGCACCGTTGGCCTCTCTCACGCTGAGGGTTTCTGATGTTTGCAAAGGGCACTTTTGTTCTCCTCTCCAGCCACATGGAGGGCAGTGCCTGTGTCCATCAGCTCTCCCAAACAGCCCCCTGGGTCTCGATTGCATTGTTATTTTATCCTTTAGTTAATATTTACTGTGGACAGAGATGTCTGATGGGAGGGGGCAGCCAAGTGGGGTCAGTCCCTTCTCCCAGGTAACAAGTGACAGGTTGAGGGGAAATGGCCTCAAGTTGCACCAGAGGACGTCTGAGTTGGATATTGGTGGAAATGTCTTCACTGAAATGTTGTTCAGGGCTTGGAACAGGCTGCCCAGGGCACTTGGAGGCACCAACTCTGGAAGTGTTCAAGAAGCACATGGGTATGGCGCCTGGGGACATGCGTTGGTGGTGAACAGGGTGGGGCTGGGTTAGTGGTTGGGCTTGATGATCTTGGAGGTGTTTTCCAACCTTACTGATTCTGTGACATCAGAAAGCATCTGTTAGACCATTGTTGTGTGAGGGCAGGAGCAGGGCTAGAGCCTTCCTCTCTCCCACCCCGCTGAGCTGGGGCAGTTCTGGGTGTGCACTCTGTGGGATGTGGGGCTGTCATGGATCTGCTGCAGACTCTGTGGGTAGGGGGACATGAAGCTAGATGAATCAGATGTCACAGGGTAGCACACTTGGGTATGGAGTTTTTAAATTGTTGTTATTTTTTATTGTTTGATTTACAAGCCTGAAAAACTGATGTTCTCCTTCCAAATGCTTTCCTCTAGCTGAGTTCTGGGTTTTGACCCCTTGAAAAATGAATGTACTGCTCAAATATGGCCAAACACTGAGGTTTTCATCCAGGCTGGGAACCAACTGTGAAAGTTAGTTTGTAGGAAGTCTGTAGTTGCCCCTCTTCTTCAAGGCCAGGTTGGACGGGGCTTGGAGCAACCTGGGATAGTGGAAGGTGTTCCTGCCCCTGGCAGGGGTGGAACTGAATGATTTTTTAGGTCTCTTCCAGCCCAAACCATTCCGTGATTCTGAAACAAGGACAGGAAGGCTGGTCAGGAGCAAGATCAAGGATAGACAAAGTGTGAAGTGATGCAGAAGCCTGGACTGGGAGCAGACAGCCTTGACAAACATCATGATGTATGATGCATCTTTGGGCACCAGGTTGAGAAAAGAGGTGGGGTTATGTGTACAGGATGGATGTCATGAGCAGGAATTGGAAATGTCTGCTGTGAAGTGGTTTTCCAGCTCTCTCTGTATCCCATCCACACACAGAATCCCCTCAAGAATGGCCTGTCACAGCTTTTGCTTTGTGAATCTGTGGCAGGTGAGTGGAGCTGTCCTCTGGCCACATCTGACTCTTTCATCTCTCTGTAGAGAAAACTCAACCAGTCTGAAGGAGGCATTTCAATTTTGACTGATTAAAGTTAGGTAAAATTGAATTGGAAAGGTGGTTGGAATAGCTGTTCTTTTGGAGATAAATTCAAAACATGGCCTGCTGAAAGTCAGTAGTTTGTGAGTTCTCGTGCACATTTGGAAGCTGAATTCCTGGCAAACACACAGAGTGTGGCAAAATGGCATCAGGATATGGCATTGACACCAGAGAGTGGTGAGTTTTAAGTCAGACCCCATTTCAGTGGATGTTCAGGGGACGGTGTCAGCAGTGGAGAAAAGCAGCTGTAATCTCATATTAAAGTATGTATTGTTAGATAACACAGTGTTCTGCTGCTGCCAAATATTCCTTTGTTATGCAATTTGTCATGCTGCTTACAGCCAACTCATCATCAGCGTGTATCAGCACAGTCACAGCAGTTTTCCCAGGG
>VYZR01090512.1:20625-69711 GCA_013400675.1 Oxylabes madagascariensis
AGGAGTAACCACTGACCTTGGTCAGACACAGACCACTGAGTGCTGGGGCCATTACCAGCTGCCTGAGCAATCCAGCCTGCAAGCCATTGGTTGCTTTAACTATTGCAAATTACCTTGGTCTTTTGTTCTTGTGCAGAGCCAGACCATGCAGTCGTTAAAAAACTGCCTTTTTTTTTTTTCTTTTTTCTGGTGCTCCCCACATTTCCTAAGGACAGCGTGTGAGACTCCAGGGTATTGTGAAGGGAGGAGTCATGCAGGAATTAATAAAAAGAGAACATGAACTGCCAAGTTACCAATCTATTTGTACCTCACATTAAATTACAAATTTGTATGACGGGAGGGGGCTGCATGACAGCACCAGCACTCATCCCTTTGTGCCCCTGTGCACACATGGACTGCTGAGTTCTGATGTGGGGTGATGGTGCTCCTCCTGTCGTGAGCCATTTTGTAACACAGGATCCTAGGAATGTATTCCAGCCTCAGCTGGGTTCTTTCTGCCTCCTAGTCCTGGGTGCTTCTTGATTCTCATGTTTCTGGGGACAAGGGAAAAGCACAGGTCTGAAAGCAGGATCCTGGCTTCTCTGGAATGGTGTATCATTAAATAACCTATAAAAGAATCAGATTATTATTTGCTACCCAAGGATATGTAGCTCATTCTTTGTCTGCAAGCAGAGCTGACCCCTGTTAAATAGCAAACAGGTTTTCCATCAATGCCTTTTCTGAAGGTTTCTGAGAGTGTTTCCAGGTACGTGCTTTTCCTGGCCTCAAGTGTTCCTTCTTGAAAATGTCCCAATGTATCCTCGTGCCTCGAGCCAGCCTACACCACAGATGAACTTGGCCCATTGTCACCTGTCATCTTGAAGCTGATTTTTCTTTTCCAGAATATAAGGTTGACACTGAGACAAAACTTCCCATCTGTGTGCTTTACTGGCACGTAATTGCTCCAAAGAAGGGAGGAGGTTCCCTAGATAAAAGTGCTCACTGCTTTCCTTGAAACTATTTTCTGTAAATAAAACTCTTTCATCTTTGAACTTAAATATATTTCAACCCCAATTTAGGTTCTTTTTTCCCTCTTAGTCCTGGACCTCTCTAAGTTATTTAAAAAAAAGACTTTCTTAATAAGCCCCAAAGGTAATCAGAAAGAAGACAGCAAAATGAAACAACTCGTAAAATATTCCTCAGCATCTTTAGGGAATACTTAATACACACAGGGTCAGGGCTTTGTAATGGTAATTTAAGAGTTGTAGGAAGTGATCCATCATTTTAAAGAGCAACATTGCCATCCTCGACAAAAAGTTTATGTTTCGGAATCAACTTCAGTCCCTGCTCACCTCAGGAAAACAAATGCTGGCACATCTTCTTGTAGGACATAATGAAGGAGATTTTCTGTAATGTTATGCAAATGTCATGCTAAATGGTACATAGGCTTTGAGAAGTGACAGGCAATTGCAGCTGTCCAGTTTTCTGGAAAGCACTAATGCTGTTCTGGATTAATTTTTCTTTCTGGAGCAGACGTTGTATGGAAATTACCCTTGACTGAAAGCCATCGTTGGAAAGGTCACAGCAGTAGATACAAAATCCATAGGCAGTCGATTGCCTTCCACAGATTCAGCATTACTGCTCTTGCCTATTTTACCCTTAGGCATCTTTTATTTCTTGCACAGATGGTCTCACTCAGCCCTAACAAAATGTTTTAAGCTGTTGCATAAATTAAAATAAGAGGCCCCAAAGTACAAAAGTGCAACTCTTTGGGAAGAAGTTGGGGGTGGGGAGGGAGTGCAGAATAGGCAAGGAGAGAAAATGATATAGGGCTCTGCTTTCTCTTCTGGCACCTTCTTCCCTTGGCTACAGCAGGGCAGTCACAGGTACTTCCATCAGCACAGCTGAACTCATGGCATGGGGAGGAACAAGTGGGTAAGGTTGCAGAGGATTAGGTGCGGTTGTCATTGGGTGCAAAACATCATAGATGTGCACCAAAGTATTGAGGAAAGATGGTCAATAATTTTTACATACTTTTTGCATTGGAAAGGGTGATTTGATCAGGCTCAGCCTCCAACCTTGCCATTTACTTTTGGTAAAATGAAGCTCTTCAGAAGTATTTCACAGATAATTTTAAAATACTGATTTTTATATCTAACATGGATGTCATGGTTTAACCCCAGGTGCAGCTCAGCCCCACACAGCTGCTCCCTCACTGCCAGGGAGATGGGGAAGGGAAAAAAACTGAGAAAACTCATGGGTTGAGATAAAGCCTGTTTAATAGGACAGTAAAGAAAGACAACAATAATGATGATAATACCACTAATAAAACTAGAATATAGAATACAAGTGATGGACAGTGCAATTTTCACCCCTCACTGACCGGTGCCCAGCCAGTTCCTGAGCAAGAAGTGAAATCCCAAATTAATATTTTCCTTTGAAAGTCTGAGACCTCACCTGTAGAGTAAAAAGGAGCATATCCCTGAGCAAACCATTGGGTAGGTGTTTTGTTCCTTATTTGATGTATTTTCAGTTCAGCTTGTCATTGATGGTAAAATACTCTTGTGTTGTTTGTTGTGGACTGGTTTGCAAGTAAATGGAGGTGACTGGAGTTAAAGTGTTGCTTGAAGCCTCAAGGCTTCCCCTTGGTTGTTGTCCCACAGCCCCAGATATTCCTGTCTGCCTCTAACACCCAGGCTCAGCTTTGATGCCTTGGGCTTCAACCAAAGTTTAGCTCTGCTGTTGTCTTCAAGTCTCTCAGAAGTGTGAGCCTCCTGATTTACAGCTAAAATCTTCAGAGGATTTTTGATGCTGTGTAACAGAGGTGGAAATGAGGTTTATATGGTATTACATGTTGGTATCTTGCCTAAAGATGAACTACAAGGGTTTGCAGCTCCCTCGGTGGGGTGGAAACCTCCTTAAACAGTATAGAACTTCTTAAATTCAGTGCCTTTACCTCACTTTCCCTTTTGCTGCTGTTCTGGAGCGTAGGGTCACTCGAGGGAGGCAGCGCTCTTCTGTTCCACTGAGCTGAGGTTGATCTGTGCTGCTCGGATTGTGCCTTGTACCCACTGCAGTGTGATCCTCTAATCAGCCATTAGCAGATTCAAGCTTAATCAGGTTTCTGTGACTTTCACAATGCATGAGGATCTTCCCTCAGTGGGAGTTAGCCACAGATAATATTTCAAAGCTGTAGCTATTAGGTCAATGATCCTCTCTTGAGGCTTGTGCCAATACCTTGGGAGTTTCATTTGGAGGACCAGTCTGGCAACTCAAACACAGCCTGATACACAAAGAATTTGTGAGTGGGGCAGGGCAGGGCACATAGAGAGTGCTTGGAAAAAGTGCTGTGAAATTGTTCTCAGCCAAATTGGGGTTTGGCTGTTGAGGTACCCAGAGTGGTGGTGCACAGAGTCCTGCCAGCTCCTATTTCCCATAGGCTAACAGCAGCACTGTGTGGGGTAGGGAAAGGTGCCAGCACATGGGCTGGCACAGCTGGGGCAGGGGAGTAGTGGCTGAGGCCATGACACTGCCTGGTCACTGGGATGGAAGGGAATGGTGAAACCTGGAATGTGTCACTATGGGGAACTGAACCTGCCCTGGCATAGGCCACATCTTATCCCCAACTCTTAGCCCATTTCTCACGGTGACTGTAAACAATGTCAGAATATTGGTCCTTTTTCCCAGTTAATAGTCAATCAAAAAAAAAAAAAAAAATCAAATTATTCAGGTGGGTCCAAGAGAGGTCTAGTGCTTATAATTCCTGTTCCCAAATCCAGCTCTTGACTTGTTCTGTCTTGCAAATTCTTGTCCTTACTGGTCATCAGGATGGTTGTTATCACACCACCCTGTACCGTAGTTCTTGCTTCTGTTGAGAGAGCAGAGAGAGCAGCACAGAGCACTTGGACATTGTGCATTGGTCACTGTCACTATTACCTCTGACAGTGAAATTTAATAAATGGGAACACAGACTTTATAGGTCATTGAATACCACAAGGTGGATTCCTGGAGAAGCAGAGTACAGCACTGTTGTAACATGGGCCCCTTCCTTCACTCTCATCCTGCAGCATTCCCTCTGTTTGCTCAGTAGCCCTTTTCTCCCCACCATTTACTGGTCATACCTGTGACAGTTTTTCTTTATTGGTGGGAGTGAGGTTTTGATAATAGTGTAAGCTTCTGTCTGTGTAACTGTATTTTGATGTGGGGTGTGTTGATTATTTCCTTGAATATTGTGGTAGCTGTGTTCTTCAGTGTCTTTTGACTGAAAGTATTTCTGTACTGTACGGCACATGAAACTCAAGGTGACCAATTGTATTTTCATGTCTCTTCTCCCTCTAGGCTGGAGGTTTCCTGCCTTCCTTTAGAACAGTTAACATAGAGAAGAGATAGTGTTCTCCTTCAACTAATTAGATGATGCATTTCAGAGTAGTCAGTTATGTTTAGTCACTTAATGAATTATGTTTTGCCAGTTGACAGGGATTGATCAGCAGACAAAGAATCCAAATCCAAAAGAGAAAAAGGAAGCAACCATAGCTGTATTATTAAAGAAGTATTCACAGACAAATGGAGATGTTAGATGGTGTAACGGCTAGGCTACACTCATAATTATGCAATCATAACTAGAAAGGACCAGTTTCATTTTTACAAGGTTTAGATGATTTTTGTAGCATTGTATTTCTAATTTCAGCAAGTTTGTATCACACAGAACAAAAACCTCAGATTTTTCATGTATATTGGTGGGGCTTTTTGTTGCAGTTTTTCAAGCTGTGGGGTAATGCATGTGTGGGAAGTTAATGATATGGTCTCTGGGTGTTGCTTTCCTGTACGGAGTACTGATAATGAGCTTCGAGTAATAGGGTACGAGTCCCAGAAGATGAATTCTGATTACCTTTGTGGTACCGTCCCCTGTATGCCTCTTCTTCCTTGATGTTTCTGTAAAGAACATTTGGATTTTGATGAGGGTATTGCCTATTTGACTTTTAATTAGATTTGCAGTATGTTATGTTAATAAACCGTGACTCTCTGTTTAGTTGGTTTGTTTTGTTTCCATTTTCTTAGAGTGTATATTCATGGAATCATATGGTGGCAGGCAGCGGTTGAAATATTTTGCTTCTCCATGTCTAAAGCTTATATTTATTGGTCCAGAGAGGGTGAATTTTGTCCCATACTCAATAATAATCAGTAAACAGTAGTTAAATTGTACAGAGACTAGCAAACTGCGGCATACTGTGAAAGTGCAGAGAGGAATCCTCCAAGGAAATTGCATGATAGGTCTTAAATAATACCTTATAGTCATGGGCTATGCCATTATAGGCACTAAAATTAAATATACAGCTTCCCTAAACAGCAGGTTGTCTTTCCCACTGCCCCTTTTTAATAAAAACTCTGGGACTTCCTCATGTTGACAGGTCAAGTGTAGTCTTTTTATAATCTCCATGGTTTATCCCATTTGGAGTTCTTGAAATTTGTTTTCCTTGTACTCACTCGTTTTCCCCTAAATAATTTACTTGTTACTGCGTACTTTTAATTGAGATTTAGAAAGGAAAATGAAACCCCAACCTTTTGCCAAATCCCATGTAACATGAAGGCATTTGGATGGCTGCTGGTTCGTAGCTCTGACTCGTGGTGCCCGTCTCCCCACTTGAGTTGGGTTTTGTTCAGAAGACTGCTCTGGCAGTTTAATCACCAAGCTGTTGTGGACGGGGCTGTGATTTCTGTGCTGTTTGGCTCCAGTGGGATGTTGTGACGGTTCTGGCTTCTTTTTCTCTCTGCCAAGGTTGGGATTAATACGTGAGAAACGCAGATTTTGAGTTTGGACTGGGGTGTTTATTATTTCTTATCTATTTACAGACTCACGAGCCGTGAGCTCTAACTAGCAAGTTAGAAAACGAAGGTAAAATGGAGGTGCCTCTAACTCTTTCTAAGGTCATTTAAGTGACAATCACCCAATAATGACCACCCAAGGCCTGCAATGCGGACCTTTTTCACCCAGTTACAGAAAACCACCTAAACCCATGAAGAAGAAGGAAGAAGGTGAAGAAGAAGGACCCAGACAACGCCCAAAGTCCTCCATCTTGACTCACATGTATTACTATATACTAAAATCTTAAATCTATGTTTTTCACCCTGTGAGATCACACAATACTTTACTACTCAAACTACACATCCACAACCCCTGTGCTATCACTCAATCTCAGGAGCCTGTTCCAAGGCCTCAAGTCAAATGTGGTGCTTGCTGGAGGGTCAGCACCTTCTAACACTGAAAGCCTGAAATTTCCAGCCTCCAGGGTTCCAACAGGATGTGACTGGTTCTGGCAGGGCTGCAGTGCCCTGTCAGCACAGGTTACTCCCTGCTGGTGCTGGTGGCCGAGCGCTGCCCCGGACGCGGTGTCACTGCAGGGCTGCTGGACAGCGCTGGTGCTGTGGCCGCTGAGCAGTAACAGCCACGAGGGTGAGGAGGGGCAGCACTGGGCTGGGAATGCTGAACAGGGCAGCTGGAAGTGTCATAGTGGAAAAGTTTATTCGTTATTTTTATCCTCCTGGGCTGTTTTCCTGTTCTGATTGCCATTATTAGCTCCTAAACAGAGGTGCTGTTGGTTGTCCTGAGGACACAGGTGCACGGGAGAGTTGGTGATGGACGCACAGAGTTGGTGCTTTGCCCAGCTGAGTCCTGGAGGGCCCAAGCTCTGCCCAGCACAGACCTATCGGCTGAAATTGCTCTATTTGGTGGCAATTTTTGTGATGCACAAACCTGTTGTGGATGGGTTGGGACCCCCTAACTGAGGTCACACAGGTCATGGTTATCATATAATTCTGCCTTTCAAGCATTGTCTACTTGGGGTGAGTTTTAATACTTAATGAAAAATCAAAAGCTCAATTTTCTATTGTGGATTGTTGAAGACATCCAATCCTTTCATAACAAGATTTGGTTCTCTTAGGCTTCTAGTAAGCCAGGGGTTTTTCTAAGACAGAAAATGCTTTGCCTCTGAATTTCTGAACATTATATTATTCTTTTATGTCTGGAGTTGTGTTTCTTTCTAGATATGAATAAAAAGTTTCCAAAATGGATAAAATACTTTACGAAATCTGCACACATCTTTTGAGGAGATGGGAAAGGGGAAAAAATATTTTGGGAGTGTTCCATCGCCATTAGAAAAACAATTATACAGTTTTACTCTCCAGTCTATGTAAATGATAGTAAAATAAATGAGAGGAAGCCCAACTTGGATGGACCAAGCTCTTGAGTTAAACTATTAAATGACTGCAAGGTCTTGGCCTTTATGCAGCACTTTCTGGCATTTTATTAATATATGCTATATTGTTATTGGAGGGATTTTTGCACTTGTTTGTCTTTAATAAATTCAGAAGCAGGCACAGATATTCAGAGACGCTTCTGTCCATGGTAATTTAGTTTAGGGCACTGTGCCATAGTCATAACAACTAAAGCCCAGCTTGCTTTCCACACAAGCCAGACTGGTGCTGTTTATTTGGTTCTGAGGCAGCCATGAGCCTTTCCTCATCCTTTGACGCAAAGTTTAGGATTTAGTACAGAAAGTTGTGCATTTGTCTCCTTGTGTGTGCTGTCCCTGTGTGAGGTGTTGGCAGAGGCAGGTGTTGCTGCCAGCGGGAGGACAGTCACCACTTCACACATGGTGAAGAAAGCTGGCCTTTTGGGGGTTTGATGGTGATGGAGGAGGTAAATAAAAAGATTCTAATTGGCTTTTCCAGAAAAAATTTATTGCCAGTGCTTTAAATTCTTGGGAGATGAGCATTTGGGTCCTGTCCCTGAGGCAGGGGAGTCCAGTTTGAGCTGAGCACGGGGTGAGAGTGGAGGAGAAACCTCAGCTGGTGGTGCTGACTCCGAGGAGGGATGGGGGAAAGAGGGGAGATTGGGGTGGGGGCTCAGCAGGGACAGCATTGCACGGAGAGCCTGGGCACTGTAGCCATGGCAGGGTGTCCTGCTGAGGAGCAGGGCAGCGATTCCAACGGGTTCCCTGTGGGAAGGTGTTCCTTGTGGGAAGGAGAGGTGTTCCCTGAGGGAACGTGTTTCCTGAGGGAAGGACAGGTGTTCCCTGTGGGCTGGTGAGGTGTTCCCTGTGGGAAGGAGAGGCATTCCCTGTGGGGAGGTGCTCCCTGTGGGAAGGTGAGGTGTTCCTTGTGGGAAGGAGAGGTGTTCCTTGTGGGAAGGAGAGGTGTTCCCTGAGGGAAGGTGTTCCCTGAGGGAAGGAGAGGTGTTCCTGCTGTGGGCTGAGGTGGGGTTGGGGAGGGCAGAGGAGACCCACGGCCTGTAGGGCCAGGGCATGTTATGGCTGACTAAAACACCTCCTGCTCCACCTTCCTGCAGAGCATCCCTCCCTCCCATGCTGCCAATCCAGATGGCTCTGCTCCACTCCACCACTGGGAGTGTTTCTTTCCACGCAGAAGGGGCTTCTCACAAACGCACGTGAAACACAAACATGAGCCTTTTCAAGCAAAGGAGTGTTTAGGACTGGATTTCTAATGGAACCATGTGGTTTTCAGGCTTGATCATTTTCTCAGGCAGTTTGTTTTGTTAGACTCAGACACGCCGCACTCTGAGCTGTGCTGCAGGGTGGATCCACCCCCGTGGGCTGGCAGGGCTCAGGGGGAACAGGCTGCACCCTCAGCCTGTGCTGTCCCCCCCACAGCCCCACCAAACTCACAGCAAAGTTTTTTCTCAACTTTGGATCCCACTGCAGCTTGATGGCATCGGAAGAGAGATGTGCAGTTGAGCTGACGATCAGTGATTGGCATCGTGCACAACTCATTATTGTGTCAAGGATTTGGCATGTCCGTGGAGAGGAAACCATGTGCGTTGTGTTGACACTGAGCTTAATTCATATCCTACCGGCGGCAATGCCAAACCCTTATCTCATCCCCGCTCGTGCCAGAGCGCCTGCCTGTGTGCCAGCTCCTTGTCAGAATAATGAGTTATGCCTAATACCAATCATTCCGTGGCAGATGCCGCCTGGTGTAGCCATTTTGTACAGTTGAGAGCCTGAGCAAAATGGCTGGGTTTCCATGCTGGCTTTCCATGCAGAGTGTGGCATGGTCGGAGCTCTCTGGTAGCACCAGGTACCAGAGAAGTATTTCAAAAGGCATCCAAATGATCTGCTGGGTTTTATGGCAACTTTCTTAAAAAAAAAAAAATCTTCCTGTAGTTTTTCTCTTCTATACCCTCCCCCAAATATGTGACCCCCTCCCCCAATATGTTAACTATCTTTCTGCTTTTAAGATCTTCAAAATTACATTTGTGGATGTGGCACTCTGAGCACCATTGCCTTTCCTTCATCTTCCCCTTTATTAATGCAGCTAATTTTTGGAGACACCCCTGATTCTTCCCCATGTTCCCAAAGGGTTCATCTGCAGTACTTGCAAGGGCACAGGCCTGGGTGTCAGCCTACCACACCCTGGGGTTTAGCCAGTTCCACTTGCCAGGAGATTGTCAAGGGAGATGTGCTGTCTCTGTGCTGAAAATAACCCTTTATCTCTCTAACACTGTAGAAGGCAGGAAAGACTTGCAAGGAAAAGAGAACCCAAAATGGGGTTTTGACTTTTCCCTATGGGAGAAGTTCAAGGTGCAACCAAAGTGGGAGAGAACATTTGAGCTGATTTTGAACTTAGAATCAAACTCTTTGTTGTGGGAACTGAATACTGTGGGAAAGGGAAAGGAAAACTTCCACGGGGTACAGCAATAATGCATGTTTGTAAGGAACCACAGTGTAGAGTAACTCCTGTTTACCTCTTCGGCTTGAGTGGGTGATTAGCTGGAATAAAAAGAGCGAGAAAAGGCTGAATGCTCAGTAGTTCACATTTGCTTTGAAATCAAGAGGCCCCCAAACCAGCTTGGTGTTCTGTGCTACAGAGATATGAAAGTTTATACCCAGGTGCTTTCACACATACGTTAAAAAAATAATCACATCACACTCCCCATAGTCTGGTCATCATTTGTTCTCAAACCACGTTCAAGTGACAGTGCTTGAAGATAGGTTATTCATAATCATGTTGTTGTTTAAGCTGCATTACTATTTTGTGTCCAGCCTATTGATTTTTCCAGATTCTTCTGCATGAGGCATTTTCATTAGTGTGTTATATGGAACAAAAAACCCCTTAGTGGATTCAGAAAATATTGTACTTACAAAACCTCCATAATTTTCTGTTTTTAATAGAAAAATAAATGCACCTGGGTTTGAAGTTATGATGCCAAGATTTTCCATAATTTAATTTGAAACAGTTCAAGAGGTTTAGTTTGGATATCAGCAGAAATGAGGGCCAAATTCAGATACAGTTTAATTGGGTACAAATCACTTGGCTTCCTAGAATTGCTTTAGCTCACATAAAGTCCACTTTAATTGGACATTTTAAACATATACACATTTACATTTCTTTAATAAATCAGATGATTACAACACAATCCTAGACAGACGCTTCCTGGGATAGAGAGCCTGGTTTCCTAAACCTGGGAGAGAATCACTGCACTGTGAGGGGGCAGCCAGGCAGAAGGGCTAGAAGAGATAAAGGATGGTTACAGAACAGATTTCTGCTGAGAACATGTTAAAAATCATGGATGAAAACAAGACTTTGGTGTGAGTTGGAGCTTCCCTGATGAAAAAATTTTGCCTGTGCTGAGCTGGTCCATCACCATCAGGGCCACCATGAGTTCTTGGTGTGCCACCCCTTCACTGCAGTTACAGTCACACTTCCTGGGAAATGTTTTCCATGGGAAGACCACGCCGATGTGATACATCTCTAAAGTTACTTTTGGTTCCTAGGGGCTGTGGTATCCAGTTAGCCCTTCAGTCTATGAATATTTATACAACATAAATGGGGAAATCGGTGGGTTCCCTTGGTGGAAATGTGATATTGGTATTTTTTAAAATAAACTTAAATAAGGTCAGAATTTTTTATCCTCTAGAGAAAATTTCACGTCTGATTAAATAGTTTACATAAACTTAATCTTTTTCTGCTAGATGCATTATAGTCTCAGATATTATTCATGTAGCTATTCCTCTGTGAACCATAAAATGTTCATTTCTTCAAAATGAATATGAAGCTCAAAGCATTAGTGGTCTTAAGAGCATAAAAAGTTTATTGCTTTGTGCTTAACATTTTTCAAGTAACTTTCGAAAGCTGAACAAATTTTGCATTTAGATTAATGGAAGATGTTTTCCATTTGAAGGAACTAGCAAGGGAGCAGCAATAACAAAAATCCCCCAAGGTTAAAAATGTAGTGCTTTTGATTTTTACCGGAACTGTGTTAGCAGAACAATCATTTCTCAGCATGGAAAGGTAACATAATTGGTCTATACAGTGGCAATATAGAAAACGAGTATGCTTCAGAGAAAGCTAATATGGCTCTACTTAATAATTTCCTTCAAGAGCCTGAATTTGAATGTATATTTCACCCAGCTTGAGGCAAACAATTTGTACCCAGAAGTTCTAGTGGAAGTTACCAGGGGGTCATGCAATTTATTTTAGTTCTTGAAGTTTTCAGAACTGAAGACCTAAGTGCACATTCACTTGCATAGTTTCACCCGTAATTTGATCCAATTGGGCACCATTTTCTTTCTCGCCTCTTATGTTAGTTCTAGTGCAAGAAAAAAAACAAAACAAAACAAACCCAACATTCTCATGAAATATTGTGAAAGAAAAGTTTTCTTGGAAGAAAAACTACTTCTCAAATTTACAAAACCAGTCTCTTTAAGAATTGCTCCAGCCCTTTCATTCCCTGGCACCTGAAGCCTGCTGCGTTGGTTTCTTAAAAACTCATGTTACTGTGTGAATCCACTTTACTTTGGGGCCTGTGATTGTGGAAAATAGCGGAAAGTGCTTTTTTTCAGAACAGACAAAATCATGTCTTTGCCCTTAAGCTCAGGACAGTGCTTCTCTCCAGCACTGCCTCCAGCCTGGTTTCTGTGTCTGCCAAACCCAGTGGCCACATCCCATGGACAGACAGAGCCTGCTCCAGCTCTGTGCTCCTGGGCAGAGTCACCTCACTGCGCTAAACCCTTTTATCTGTAAATCTCGGGAATTTGCTGGGACAGGAGCTGAGGTCCTTTCCTGTAAAAGTGGCATTGACTAAAAGGAAGGGGTTGTGCTTCTCAGTCTGATTTATAAGAAAAGCTCTTGAGCCTCTTTGTCCTTCGTGCTGCAGAGGGCTCTGAGGGACCTTCAGGGCAGGGCACTCGGAGGGCTGCTCAGAGCCCCAGCTGAGGGTACTGGGGTGTGGTTTACAGCTCATCACCGTGCAGGAGCAGGAGGTTAGAAGGGGCCAGGGAGTTACACTCAATTTATCAGAACCTTTAATCTCAAATGTTCTGGAGAGATACATTAGGAGAAACAGATTTTAAAGACAAGAATTGCTCTGTTGGGTCTCTCCCTGCGCTGGGTGGTGTGAGCAACTGGGATTAGAAGGCAGGTGCATGTTTCTCATAGGGGAGAGGACAACACAATTCTGCAAGTTTCTTGCTTAGAATGTGACAATGTCTTGCCTTGCAGTACAGGGGTGTATATTTACAACTGTTATTTTTTCTAGCATGGTCCTTTTAGAGCTGTCTTGTTCTATTTGTTTTCTCAGGTGAGTTTCTCTCTGTATCTTCTTTAAACATTAACTTACCTTTTCAGCTGTGTATTTTTATTTTAGTGGGATGATGCTTTGATTTGTACAAAAGACTTTCTGGCCTTTTTTACCATGTTCAAGTTCTTAGGGCGGAAGATCTTCTATGAGTGTTTTGATAGACCTCTTACATTCTACCTCAGCCATGGTAACAAATGCTCTAATGTCAGTGTTAATTTTATGGAATTCTTCATCTGTTTCATTTCTAAAAATCCTTCTTGTGCTTTTGAAGCCAACAGAAGTTTGATCATTGACTTTCAATGAAGTCACTCTGTTTTTCTTACTTGCATGCCAAACGTACCTGAACAAATCTTACAGGCACAAGGTAGAATATAAAATAAATCCATCCCTCTGGTAATTATCACCAAGCATTAATGTGTCTTACTTCTGAAGCCAGCGAAAGTCCTGCTGGAAGCCTGCCTCTGGGAAATGCAGGTTTACCGTTCCCTGGCTGTCCAAGGTTCTGTGATCCCTTCCCAAAGCTGTGTGGCCATTTGTCACCACGCTGCGCTAAGATCCATGGTTGGGTCAGTTTGCTGCGGTGGGTAAGGGGATACTTTTCCCTTTAAGAGGACATGATGGGGAAAACCTGGCCTGAATTTCGTTAGCAGTGTGACAATGAGAGAGATAAGTAGATGTGACAGTTATGAATGACGCACTGTCATGCACTTCTGCATTCTGACTCAGATAAATTGACACTGCTGTCAAACACAAGCTATGGAGAGGAGAGACCTCTGATGAACCTTCTAATATGGTAAATGGGAGTCTTAATTCTTCATTAACTGGAAAAAGGAGATTTGGCCATGTAATTTTCTCCTTGCTGCCTGTTTTAAAGATTCCAATAACCCAGCATTTACAGTTGACTAGGCAGGGATTGCTTTTTCCTATGCCAGCGCCATGTAGGCTGTGAAATTTAAGGAAGTGCCGCTTAAACACAGACTTATTGCCTTGGTTATCTTTAATGACTTTGAAATGTATTGGCCTCATTATGGAACAGTGCAGTTATCAATTCCTCTAATTAGGTGATGTGGTCCCATAAGAAATTTAACATTAAAGTGCAAAAATGAGTTAGTGGCATCAATTGCTGGCAACCTGGATGTTGGCACTGAATTTAAAGCAACGGTGCTCTTTTTCTGGGTAGTTATTCTGCATCAGTCTTATTCATTCAAATATCAACAGTAATTTTTTTCAATTCATTAGTTTGGCCCTTGTGAAGAGCTGTTTATTTACCTGAGCATTTCTTTGCCCTCTGAAGCTCTATCCTGTAGCATGCAGTTGATGTAGACAGCGAACCATGGACCAGCTGATGCAGAGTGAACTCTCTTCACTGACAGGTCAGGCTGAGCAGTAAAACTGCCAGTCCACGTTTGCATTTTCAGTGGCTCTTTCAATCTGAAGATCTTGCAGCAGTTTATAAGCACTGAAGTGCCTTGCCTACAGTCCTACCTCCCAGCAGAGCTGGAAACAAAGCACGATCCCTGCAGTTCAGTCACCTTCTCAGATTTGTAATGCCGCTGCCTCCCACGAGGGTCTGTTGAAGGTTGCATTTCTCTTCTCCACCATATGGAAAGGATTATTGGTGGCCAATTTAGAACAGACAGTCTCCTGTCTTTCTGGGAGGAAAGGGGTCTGAAAAACCTTATTCTAAATGTTGTCTGGTTTGCACAAGTGTTTTGGTGTGGCTGTATACAAATGTCAGTGCACAGTGTTTTATCTCGTTATCCTTCAATTTAAATCATACAGCACAAACCCACAGATTATTTGTGTATGAAGATAATCTCCATTTTCTGTGAGTTTGTAAAGCTTGGTGGGGATAATGTCTGGCAGAGCAGTGTGTGATGTTACATGGGGAGGGTATCTGTGAACACATTGGGAGACCAGACTGCCAAAAATCGGAATTTTTACGTACTTTAGAATAAATGGCTCCAAAGATATCTTACAACCTCAAATTGCGAACCACAAGTGGTCACAAACCCAGCATGGAGTTGGGTTTCTGTCTGGTTAAGCAATCTGTGAGCCAGGGATGGAAACTTCGCCCTATGCTCCCCACACAGACATGGATCTGTACTGGCCTACTTAGCTGCGCTGGAGGCTGTCCCTCTTTGCCTCCCTTCCCAAAGCGCAATATCAGTGGATTGCTTTCATGCTTTCGGAGGACAGGTCATTTGTTAAAGACTCAAGGCTGGGAAGAGGGTGAATGGATGAATGGATGGATTCCCTTTGCCTGCTCAGGCAACTAGGCTGGGAATTCTCAGTTCCACTGCAGCTCCTCTCTGGCTGTGACTGCTTTGTAAACTTGTGGATCACAGTGAGATACTTGACACAGTGAACACAATCCTGCCACCCTTTCACCTGTTTCATCATTTGTACCTGGTCTGGAGGGGCGGTGACTGCTGACCTGTCCCAATCTCTGAGCACACCCAGTCTGAGCCATCCCAGCATTTCCATCCCTGGACAGGTCATGCAGGGCTGCTGCTCTGTTCAGCCAGGTCACTGAGTATTTGACTGCTACAGCCTGCAGAAGCTGCTCATGGATATAGTGCTTTGTTCCAAGTGCAGTTGATGCCCTTCCCTGCAGCGTGTCCCAACCCCTCCCAGCAACGTGTGAAACACAGCCACTGCCATCTCTGGGTGTCAGGGCTGGTTTGTTCTCTCCAGTTCAGAAAGAAAAGTAAGGGCACTCTACTTTCTGCTTTAAATAAATAAGCATGCCCACATGCAGTCCCACCAAGTGTTTGTTGCTGCAGAATTTACAGAATTTTTTAAGAATCAGAGATCACAAATAGTCAGGGGTGGAAGTTAGGGTCAGTTTTCTCCTTTTTCTTGGACTGGAAGGAAAGAGGTCTGGGATAATTCTGCTTCCTGAGGCAGCCAGTTCTGCTCTCTTGCATTAGCTTGCAGGATATTTTTGTTTCCCTTGTAGACAGTCCCTGTTCTAGCAATGGATATCATCAGAGTATCCGAGAAGCATGGTCATTATCCACACTTGACTAAGAAATAAAAAAAATTATATCCTTCCAGTTTTCTCCCAAGTTGCTTATTCTCAGATGAAGGTGATGAGTCTCCTGCTCTGGAAAGGATATTTTCAATGATGGTGTTTCATACCCAACCATACATTTGAACAGTCAGTGAAAGAAGAAAAGGACCAGTGGCAGGAGAAGGGCCACCTGTTAATTCTGTGCACTGTGCAGGAGTCAGAAAGTTGGCAGAAAAAAACTGGACCACAGTTAACCTTTGTTTAAGCATTTTCTGCACAGTCCCAGGTGACAGCCAGCATGTGCTACATATTCCTAAACCACACCTCTTATCCTCAGGTCATGTGAAATACTTCTGTATTGTTCTTTCAGACGTTTCATGAAAATCAATGAAAATGGTTTGTCTAAGAAAAAAACCCAGACCCAGGTTAAGGCCAAGACAGACAATAA
Source organism: Oxylabes madagascariensis (assembly GCA_013400675.1). NCBI lineage: Eukaryota > Metazoa > Chordata > Aves > Passeriformes > Timaliidae > Oxylabes > Oxylabes madagascariensis. The sequence goes on from VYZR01090512.1 coordinate 36,664, forward strand.
CTGCATCCCAGTTCTGTAGGCCCTGGAAGAGCATCTCCCACAAAAGAGCCGCTGTCGCTTTAACGTGGGCTGCTGTTTCCTTGAATGGAGTTACCCAATCTTTCATCAAAGAAACATATCTCCCATATCCCTGTCTTTAAAAACAGCAATTATGTGTAAATGCCTTCTGATTTATTTGAGCCAGGGCCACCGGCCAGTGTGAGTCACCACAATTTATTGCTAACCGTCACTTTTACATGATAGGTTTGTAACAAATATCTGCCGCATATTGTTAAATTAATCTTCCATTTAAAATTAATGGAGTTAGACTCCCCAGGTTCAATGTAATTTCGTGTTCACGGGCAGGGAGTGATGTGAGCTGCATACGAAATGAGCTGAGGCCAAACGCCCTAATCTTTCATCACCTTGAACCTAGTGACTAGGACGCCTTCTCAGCACCAACTAATGAGATTGAGCTTGCTTCTCTCCTGAGGACGCCAGCTCAAAGAAGCTTTTCTGCTCAGATACAGCAGGCTCCGTCTTATTTTAATAATTCCTCAGATATGACATGCCTGATGTTATGTATGAAAGACTCAGGCTTGAAAAAGAGATGAAATGAATTTTATATCATTACTTCAAAACCGAAACCAGCTAAAGGAAGTATGTCACAGTTAAAAATGCAGTAAGCATTTTAGCTATGAAATATTTTGAAAGTAAACAGGAGTCATTCTTTCATTTATTATTATAATGCAACCTCACCTTAGACTCATCTTCTGTAATTCCAGTCCCATTCATAAATTAATAACAATAATGTAGATGAAAGCAGGAGACTGTCCAATGAACATGTGGATGGGACCATCAGAGAGAAGAGATTTAATTCCTAATGGAATATGCCATGCTATAGTGCTGAGCTCTCTCATTTCTCTTTGTGGGCATCTGTAGAAAATGAGCCTGTCTTTTTTGCATTGGCATACTGCAAATCCATCACATATTGTTTAAAAATAATGGACTTGAATTGTATCAGTGTATCTTTCTGCCTGTCCTTTATTGCAGCTTTAAAGAAGCAGTGATTTCACTTATATTTTAGTATTTACCAGAGCAGGAGACTAAGAGCATCAGTGTTATCTGCACAAGGGCCTGTGCTGCTGTGTGCTGTGCTCAGTGCCTGTGTCACCCTTGCTGACTCCCAACATCCCTGGCATTGCTGAGCCAGGTGCAGGAGCTGCTGCTCCATCCACACTGGATGTGTCCTGGCCATGGATGAGTCCCAGGTGAGGATGGGGCTGGCCTGGCCTCTTGCCCTGGGCAGTTCCTGCTTCCAGAGCCACGTGCCCAGGGGGTCACCTCCTGTGCTCCATCTCTCACATGGGCTCTGCACAGTGGAGAGCAGCTGTTAGCAACTCCTGGGATGCAAGAACAGAAATGTGGCATCTTTCAGTCTAGAGGAATGTCTTCGGAGAAAAAGGAGAAATGTCTTTCCACAAGCTGCTGTCAAATGGAGAAGAGCAGGCTTTGTTCTGGGACACGTGGTGGGTAGGAAGAGGGATGACAGAATGCGCAGGTTTCCAAATCTTCCTCTTATTTTCGTGTGTATGTATGGGGGGAAGGAAGTTTGGGCCCATCTGGGCAGCTGGAGAGAATCAGCGAAGATTTCTTTCCATTGTGCTGCTTTGATTTAAAATCTCTATCAGTCTTCCCATATATCCCACCTGGGGCAGTTTTCCATTGCTGAGCAGACCTCACCCACGTTCATTCATGTCTTTTATCCCTTTATATCAGTTGCAGCTATTCTGATTTCTGTGGAATTATAATTCTGGTTAAACCAGTGAACCATGTAACCAGTATCAGGCACTTTTATGTTCGTGGGGGTTTTGTTGCTGAGAAACTCATCACAATTTTAGTCATTTAGCAGAACTACTGCTTTTGACTTTTCAGATTTCTCCTTCCTTATTTAAAAGCAGTTGGAAGGATATGACCATGTTCCTCTATGCTATCTCACCTGATTAAAGCCTTAAAATTTTCAACTCTTCTTTTTTAATTATTCTTTTATTTTTGAAGTGAAGTTCTTCATGCACACCCTCGCTTATCGGTCCTGATTGATCTCTTGGAAACCCAGTGCTCCAAGCTGTGATTCGCCAGTTCCCACATCCCCAGGTGCCCCATTTCCTCTCTCTCTGCCTGATGGCTGCCAACTGCCTGCTCAGATGCAGTCCTGGGGCAGAGCAGGGTGTGCCCAGGTAGCCTGCATGTGTGGTGTTCATGAACCTACACGCCCCAAGCTGCCAAGGGGAACTGCTGAGAGTAAAAAACGTGGCTGTGGCTGCCAGCAGCTGCCATCAGCTGGGACCATTCTCTGCTGTTTGGCCCCAAGGGAATTATGCAGGGTGTCTGAGTCGCAATGGACAGGCGCAGTGGGAGAAGCTGCAGTCCCTGCAGTGCCAGCAGTGCCCACCTGTGCAGGACCAGCTGCCTGTGCCCAGCAGCAGCTCTCCTGCATTGCCTTTGTAGCAGGTTGCTCTGTGTGTAAAAAATATGGTGCCAGCAAGGACTGGCTCAGCTGTCTCGCAGGAGAGAGAAGGATAAATCAAGTTCCTTTTCTGCTTTATTTACTTGCTATTCATTTTTATTCCAGGCTTTGCAGCAGACAGCAATGAAACTTCTAGATATTCATAAACAAAAATCTGGTCTTCTGTCCACTGATATAGATCAGGAAGGCCAGAGTGTATGCTGAGAAAGAAGAGAGTTGTAAAAAATGTTGAAATAGATTTATTGGAGACTTCAATATCTGTTGAAGTCAGCAAAGCTGGAATAAGCTTTAAGTAAACACTATCAATTTCGGTGATAAGATTTAGAAGGTGGCTTCTGGTTTTTTTTGCACTAGATGAAACAATATCACAAAGCCTGTCTTCATGGAAATGTGATCAAGATGTAAGCACTGCTACCGCTAACTCCTTTACCTTAGGTTTAGTTACACTCAGTTACTTCTCTTTGAATAGCAGAAGATGTATCTCTCAGCACTGGAATTTTTCATTATGTGGGCTTTGCATCTTAATGTTTTTCCTGTCTCCTTATATTCTGGATAGATGCCATTTTGCAAGGTGAAAAGGTTACCAGTTCCAGGTCTTGCATCAGTGCTGTGCTGGACTTCTGGCTACCCTTGGAAGCTTTCATCTTATTTTTTTATTAGGGAAAAAAACCTCTATTCAGGTGAAATGAGTTTCTTAGTTTCAGCATCCAGAAGTATAAAAAAGTTCCCTTCTATGCAGTGCATTTGATTGGGAGTAAAAATGACTGATGACAGCCCATACTGGGCCCTTTTGTTCAATTCAGCTATGATTATGGAGCCTATTAGCTGGAGTTACAACCTATTTAAGAGCAGTGCTTACTAGTAATGGGGGCCAAATGATTTTGGAAAGTTCAGATTTACTGGGCTCCCTGCAGAAATGAATTCAGCACTGAACATATTGATGCAGAGCCTGAACGAGGCTGTTCCAGTGGGACTCAGAATTGTGTGCTTAGCAAGAAATGAGCGGGTAGTAGAATTAAAGATCAGATAGATGTGAGGCTCAAGGGCAGTCTAAACTCTGAAGTTCATCACAGCAACTTAATCAGACTAAAATGAGTGTTGCACTGACAGGAATCAAGCCTCTGTGTGACAGGAAAATTAGCTTGTTACGATGGTGCTGTGTTTTTTCTATGTCCCTGGTTTTTAAGGTCTTGTAGTGTTTAAAAATAGTTGTGAGATGTCGATGTTCGGTGGCTACTGAGGCAGTTTGGGTTTTGTTAATGGAGATGTTGACTTTCTACTTGATATTTACCTTTGCTATAATGGATCTGCAGTTTTAGTACTAAACAAAGACCATCTCATTGCACCTGTTCAAAGGAAAGGAAGACTTCAGGGTTCTCTCAGTGGTTTTTAGCACAATTTTGTAATCTGCTCTAGGGAGTGGAAAATTTGGGTTATTGGTCCCCCAGCCCTGCACCTGTACAAGTCCCCCCATGAACCAGCCCTGGTGTGCTGCAGGGAGACAGCTGGTGGGGGGCAGTGGAGACTGGCCCCAGGAACTCTTGTAAAGGACATTTTTGTGCTGATCACGGTCTCAGCCATCCACTGCACCTAAAGACTCTACTGAGGTTCTTTCAAACACCTTCTCAGCTCCTGAGGAAGCCTTAAGCCACAAGTCCACTTTTGCCATCCACATCCAGCCATGCCCACATCTTCAGAGCTGTCCAGTCCTGTAATTCCCATTCTTATGGGCACACAACTCTCCCTTCCTGGAAATTTCTTCACCAGAGGCATCTCCCCTTCCTGTGTGTCCCCCACATGACCCCTCTGAGTCAGCACCAAGCTCACCCAGCCTGGTTCCTGTGTTCTGCTCATCAGACACCTTCTTCCTGCTGTGTCCACGTGTACCAAGGTGGAATACACTTCCAAAACACAGTTCAGGAGCAGTGCATTCTGCTGGCACATCTTCCACAATCCTCTTTTCTGACTTTGCTTCTGCCTTGGGACAGGACATTTATTAATTCTAACCCAAAATTTCTTCCTACATACCAATTGAAGCCTGACTTGGAAGTTGTTTTTTTATTGTCCATGGGAATGTGCTGCTTTGTTGTCCTTGGATAGAGCTGGGAATATTCAGCACTTGTCAGATTGCTGCTTCCCTTCCTCTGGACAGCAGCAGCAGGGTCTGGGTCCAACAGGACACAGGCAGGTGTGACTCTGTGATTTTGCACCTTCTGAGATATGGAGTACTTCAGTTGTGAAAAAGTCTGGGAGAACTTGGTGTTGTTCATGTAGTAAACAAACGGGAAACATAGAGTTGGGTTTTATCATTAATACTTTAAATTTTAACCTTAAAAATGCACTTTCACAGCAGAGCATTGGCCTGCTGCGGGGGTGGCTCCGTGCAGAGAGCAGTGGGAATGTGCTGTCCCAGAAGGAGCTGTGGCTGCCCAAGGTCAGGCACTCAGAAAGGGCTGGGAATGCTCTCCTGGGGCTCCTGAGAGCAGAGCTGGGGCAGTTTCTGGGTCACCGTTCGGACCAACTGTTCACGTAATTGTTACACGAGATGTTGCTTAAAGGAGTCCTATTTTCAATCGCACGAGCATGTCCCAGATTTCTCTAAACCATCTGTTCAAGTGAAGAACTTCCAGGTTGTGGGTTTTTGGGTGAGAGGGGAAAAGGCAGAAGGAAAATTGGAGGCAGGAGTTGGAAGTCGAGTGTCAGCTGGGCTCTGGTAGGAGGCTCTTTACAGCTAGAATGGGGGATCAGGAGAGAAATGCTTTCAGCCTGACACACAGATGATAAAGCAAGCCTTAAACAGAAGCTGTGGCTGCACAGCAGGTAAAGAAATCCTGCTTAGATTAAAAATAAATATTTTATGCTGCATGTATGCAAACCTTTTTTTTTTTATTTTTAATAGTTTAAAGCCCTATACAATTGGCAGCAAGTAGAAGAAATTAAAAAAAAGGGTTTGCGTTGTTTTATTGAGGTAGGAAGCCTTCAGAAAGCTAAGTTGAGGGGGGTTTTTAATGGTATAAAGAAAATTAAAGGACAGGCTGTACATTAGAATTTTGAAGCATAAAAACATTTGGAAATCATCCTCTCTCTGTATGTTTATAGCAAAGAGCAAATCCAGGCCTTGCAAAGAGATGATTTTGGAGGCAGGCAAGAGGTGTGCAGTGCAGGGGGGCTCAGCTGTCATGGGCGGGAGCTGGTGCTCCCTGCTCAGAGGGGTGACCAGGAGGTTTGGGATGTCCCTGCCAGCCATTTGGAGCATTTTAATGACTGAAGCAGGGTAAACATTTGTGAGGATAAACATTGTCTTCCTGCTGAGCAACAATGTCTCCTGTATGAGAACAGGATTGTTTTGGCATATGTCGGCTCTAAATATCCCTGCAGATACTTTACAGGAATTGCTGCCTCTTTAAACATTTATGCTATTAAAAATCAGGACGATTGTTGACATAAACCTGTGATAGCAGCTGCATTGTAGACAGAGTATGAATTTTTTATGTTATTGATGAGAAGTTTATGTCATTTATGTACTGTAGTAAGGGAGGCATATGAACGCTGAATACAGAAAATGATGGGATTGAAGCCATGTCAGTATCAGGGCACACTGTTTATTAATGTGGCCTCTCAAAAGGAACATGAATGCAGTAAATGGCAAGCAAAACAAAGCTAAGTGATTTATAATATTTTAAAAACTCGTGTTGGGGTGAAAAGAAGCTTTCTGGCTCTGCTGCCTGGGTTACCTGGTTTGGGTACCAGTGGCACTGAGGGAAATAGTGATGTTGTCAGATCTTGAGGGTTGGCAGGCACTGGGTTGAAGCTTGAGGGCTTGGAGGATTTGTGACTGGGGAGGCTGGAATGTCATTAAGGGATGCCTGCAACAGGACTTCTAAGAAACACTGTTTCTCTCTGTGTTTTCTTGCCTTGAATTACTGGGTCTGAAGAGGCAGAACTAAAGCTGAGATTGTCTCCTGCTATACAGAAAAGACATTTACCCTCTTCGTGATCCCTTTCTGTTTTCTCTGATGGTTTCTCTGTAACCTGCTCCCCCTCTGAGAACAGCTCGGGAACTTCTCTCTGCTCCCAAAGGGAGCTGCTGATACAGCACCAGGGTTCCTGCAGTTTAGGGAGATGGTTTGGTGAGGCTTGGCAGTGTTGAGTTTATGGTTGACTTGATGATCTTAAAGCTCTTACCCAACCTAAATTATTCTGTGATTCTCTGATTTAGTTGCTTAAGTGTCAAAATTTCCTTTACTGGAGGGCAGAGGGGGCTTTGTAGTTTGTGAGGTTTGCTTTGGGGGAAGCTCCACAGCAGCTCCTTCAGTGAATGTCTCCTACAAGGTCTCTGTTCTAAAGCTCTGCCCTCCAGCACAGCCTCTGGAGGTAGAGGAAGCACTTCAGCTTTCCTCTTTCAGGCACAACTGTCCTTGTTTTTGCAGAATCCCACTTGGTAGTTATACAAGTGCTTCATGTTTCTCAGCACCAGACGGGCTAAATTAAATTTTCATATGTTGTCCATACTCATTTTTCCTACAAGTGTCACTGAGAAAATTTCCAGGATGTTCTTCTTTTAATGGAAACACAGCCATTGCTCAGATTTTGGCACTGCTGGCTTTTCCCATCCTCACTGAAGACTGCAGTTAAGGCTCTGGTATTGTGTACGTGAACAGCCCCACCAAATCAGCACCATTCCTCATATATTCCTGGAGTGCAGGTGTCAGCCATCCATCCAGGGTCTTCCTGGAGTGAGGGAGCATTCCCTTATGTTCCAGAGGAGTCATCTGGAACCACATTTTGTAGAACTGTGGCTGCAGTCCCACGAGTGCGAGGCAGTGCAGGCTGGGCAGTCGGATCCTCTGCTGGAATCACGGTCCCAGGGCAGGGTCTCCCATCACCAGTTCACATCATTTAACCCCCAAACAGCTGTCCAGGGGTAACAGCTCCCCACCCTTCAGCCCCTGGCTGTATTTAAACCCATGACTTGGAGGTGGAAGGAGTGTATCCTATTCCAGTCCACTCAAACATCCATCCTCGGTGGGATGTGTCTCTAAATTAATGGAGCACTAGGTTAATATTGCAGACAAAAAGCTACATTGAAAGAACATTATTGGGGTTGCAAAGTCAAGCCTGTGAAAGTTAAGACATTGAGAATTAAGGTTGCGTCTTCAACCTTAATTTGCCCCCTTCTGTGTACGCACTATGAAACAGCCTTTAATTACATGATCACATTCTCCTCTGCCTGGGGCAGACACCTGGCACAGAAAATTCCAGCCCAAATGGTTTGAAGTTGGGCAAAACTATAATCAGTTGAAGAAGAGGGTCTTGTAAGAAGTGTGTAACAACTTTAACAAAAGGCTGCAGTTTGTGTTGATTTCCATTTATTTTCCTGCATTCAAAATTTGTTTAACTTACAATATTCTGCAGGTAAAATCCATCTCTGTGGAAGACCCAGGAGGGCTGTATGCACCTGAAATTGCTTTACACAATAAGGATCTTTTTAACAAAAATCATCCATTGTTTGGACCTATAGTGCCAAAAAATATGAAACTGAAATGGGAATCCTACTGGTTTAGGTGTTATATGTCTATAAGTATAAAAAAATATAAATATAAAAACCTCAAAGATGAAAAATAATCTCTGCAGGTGACAACCAAGTCACTCAGTCAAGTAAGTTGAATATTAAAAGGAGAAACTTAAATTCGTTTTCCTGCTCTTTTCAAGTCCAGCAGAGGTTTTTTTCAACTCCAGCTCTCTTTTCACCTCAGAGCTGCTGGCAAATTGTGTCTTGCAGATGAACAGTGCATGACACATATAGCATATGTTCCAATGTATGGAGATTTCAGGCACAGGTGGGTGGTCCTTGCCCTTAAAAAGTAGAAGGGATGCTTATTTCTCAACAGTAATGGCTGGTTTATGATTGACTGGGGTGCTGGCGCAGTGTTCACCAGGATCAGTTTGGAGTTCGGGCAGGAAGAGGCTCCACCTTGTACCAGAGCATGTTCTATTTATCGCATCAGTGCAGGTGCTCCTCTTCCAGTTAAGTGAGGAATTGAAAGAAGTTTGGCAAGGAGGGGCTGACTCTGACCGAAGGTTCAGACTGCAGCCAGCTGCAAATGTGCTTCCCTGTGTTCCTCCCTCAGCCACAGGGCTGTGCCACTAGCTGAGCTGGAGTGATGGAGTTCATTCTTTGTTACCTGAACGTTGGTTATTGAGGGGCATTTCAGGATGACCAGCACACACAACATTCCATTCCTGGGGAAGTGGAAATCCAGGATCCCCAGCAACTCTGATCATTCTCAGCATCCCATTATAAGCTCAGGACCCAGGAAGGAGTCTGCAAACCTGTTTATTTGGGCAGCCAAATGAACTGGTGAAATTTTGTAATATTGGATGTCAGCATGGAGGAAACCTTTTCTAACAACTGGCATTACCCTGAGGTTCTTTGACACACCACAGCCCAGACCATCCCAAGCACCTTCTTCAAATCTCTAACACCAGTAAGCTACAAATTGCTTAACCCAAGGTCATATTGACAATTCAGGTAAAATCCTAGACCTCTCTACTATTCACTGCTTTGGCAGTGCTGTCTCTACTCAGCATGTTGGATTTTACAGTTCTTAATGATCATCATTCCATTTTTTTTATACCAATAATACTTTTCTTCCTGTTCTGTTTCTATGATCACTCGTTAAAGCTGATTTTCTTGTAAACTACTTGTGTTCTGACTTCAGCACAAAATGCCATAGCTAAGATTAGCTCTAACCTTCAAACTTCAGACCTTCAGACATCAGAGATGAGCCAACCATATGTAAGTCTTGTCTGTGTGTTTTTAAAAGTGGTAAAAGAAACAAAAACCAAGCACTGTCCTTCCAAGAGAACTGGCAAGCTGCCACCTTAATTTCTCCAGAAGAGCTCAGGTCAGGACAAGTCAATCAAAATCACTTTTCTTGGACAGGAGCTCAGGTACAGCAGTAGAAAATCCCTTTCAGTGGAGGTCTGGAACATTAATCAGGAACTGCAGAGTGCTCTTTTGTAGGACTTTGGGGACCAAGGAAAGCTGACAATGCTTCTGCAGGGAGAGTTTTGCTTATTCTTCCCTCATGCTGTCCAGACAGGATCTGAAGGGAGGACCCTTTTTTTTTTTCCACATCACTGTGGGTTGTGCTTCAGCACACTGAGACTCTTTTGGCACTTTCCTGAGGGGGACACACAGAACTGTGCAGAAACTCAGTAATTCCATAGTAACCATTGACTGTAATTACATGCTATGTAAAGTTCAATGTAAATATGTGGGTAATACAAGCAATTTGTATTTCCTCAACTACATTATTAAATCTGAAAATTGCAAACTACATGGAAATTAGGTTGAGAATAAAATGGGTAACTTCACATACTGTATTATTGCAGTGTATTATCTCTAGAAGTCTGTCATTACTTTGGAGTTCCATGCTATTTTTCAGATAATAACCAAGTGCTGAGAGTTTGTGGCCTTGTCCAGCTCAGAGCTGCATAGCCCAGCTGTTAATTTGGGTTTAGGAGGTGGAGAACGTTCTCAACTCAGTCTTTAAGTCTTTTTCGCAGAAGGAGGAGAATTTTTTTCATTCAAGCAAGCAGTGTGACTGACTGGTAACCGTGGTTGGTTTGCATTTATTGCAAATATGCACAATGCACTTAAAGGGAGGGCTGTGTGTCTGCAACGAGTCAAACCAGTCATGCTCACATACAGGGTTTGCTTCTGCCTGGGGCTTCCCTCAGGTCCATGTCAGGTGTTACTTCACCAGTGAGACCCTCTGAGTGCACAGGTCAGTGTTGTGCTCAGAGGCTTTGCTGGAAGGGCACAGCCAGGTGTCTTAAGGACATTTTGAGACATTGTTCAGTTGTCCCTGACTTCCAGGCTGAGCAGCTCATTTATGTTGTGTACACCGACCGCTCTTTGGGGTCTGCTGGTATTTGAGCCTCTCCTTCCGATGCTTTTCTCTCTCGTCGTTGTCTTTGCCCTGCAGAGTGTGGCATTAAGGTTAGGTTATTTATTTACCCACTATGAATATGTAAATCTTTGTAGTCCTCTTAGGCTAACCCTCTGCACTTCAGTCCATTTTATCTTTAGAAAATTTGAATGAAAGATACTGAATGAGACTTTTAGCTTAGAAACAACTGCATTTATTAATTGATTTTCACACAGAGCATATAGTCATGAGAGTTGGAAAATGCCTCTGTTCTGTGGTTACATTTTTCTGTGTTTTATAATGTATACATGCACTTTTATATGGCTGTTATCAAAGCCCAGCAGTTTGTTGTCTGTTCGGATGGAAAGGTTTGGTTTTCATACTCAAACTGGTAATCAGGGCACCAATCCAGGGGCACATGATCTCCTGAGAGGGTGAAAGTAGCCATAAAATCTGAACTGAGAGACTGAGCTCCTCTCAGGGAGACAAAAAGATACAAGGATGAGGTAAAGTGCTGCAAGATAGATAATGATGGTCGCCCATCAGTCTTTGTACTCGCCAAAAGGAAGTCATAGCTGTTGCTCTTCTTCACGAGGAATCTTGATTTATTTACACTCCTCTGCCTTTACACCTGTATCTTCTGGGGCTTCTGGGCTTTCCTGGTAGATTTATTAGCTGCTGTGGAGCAAGGAGGGAGACCTGCAGGGAGGGGGGAAATGGAGGAGAACAGAGAAGAAACAGAAGGGAGACAGAACAGTGGGAGGGAGAGGGAGGAAGAAGATAAGAGACAGATGAATGACGGCAAATGGAAGAGAAATGAGACAAGGAACATGATGGGGGAGAAAAAAGCTGGAAGGGAGCTTTTGAGAGAGCATGTAAAAGAGAGGTCTGGTGGAGGATTTCCAGCAAAAGTCATGTAAATCAATGGTGAGTAAATTAATAGGACAATTGTGCAAATGAGACTCAGTCGTTAAAGCCAAGCAGAATAGATCATGGATGATTTAGGGAGAGTGTAACCCACAGGGCACACCTTTCAATCTCCTGCAGATCCTGAGGAGGGATGCTGACACGTCAGAAAGTGGAGCAGATGAACAAAATGAGGAACATTAAAAGGGAGGAGGTTGTGACACAAACTCCAAATGCAGAGAAGCATTAAACTCCTCAACACCACATCTTAGGTGAAAGGAAAAACTTCCTGGTGCATCCAAGTCAGAAATATTACTGTGGTTTTAGATAAGGTCTCCTGGTATTGCTTCAGTTCCTGATGTGATTGCTAACTTTTATCAGAAGAACAGATCAAAAATGCATCCTGCAATTCTTTAAATGTGTAATTTTGCAGAAAAACTGTTTCCTGTAGTTGCCAGTACAAACATTTCTGCCACCTGCCATCACTAAACTATGAATATGGCTGAAGAGGGAATGCTGAAGGAGTCTGGAGCAGCCACCTGACCAGGGAGTGACAGCACCTGGCTCTGCCCTTGCTGTGTCCCATTCCATGCTATTTTTGGGGACCTGCACCCGTGTGTGCACCAAAGACAGGACACAGTTGGGATATGCTGCTGTCTCTCACTGATATTACAGCTGTGCCCACTGCTCCTGGGTGTTGATGAAATTCCAGGAGTTCCAGAGGCACCCTATTTCTCCAGGATTTATTTAGTGTTCAGATCAGTTAATGTGTGTTTGAGACTCTGCAAATCTTCTCCAGTCCTCAGAATGGATTCCTCTGCTCTAGCTCTGAAATGGAGCAGGCCATTAAATCCTGTGCCTTTTAAATGCAGTGGTTACTAATGATTGTGAAGGATCACAATTAACCAACTGTTTAAATTCATTTCTGACAGTCATTCTGCCCTACGGGTTTTTGAAAGCATTAGATGTAGTGCCACGTGGCCCAGAATATAAAACGTTTTGTTTTACTCTGACTCCTGTAATTTCAACTCTTTCCCAAGGTCTTGAAAAAAAAAGGGTCTTTAAAAGACCCTTTTGTGTGATTTCACCATCTTGCCTCTCTTCTCCTTGAAAGTGGAGTGTGAACTTGATTTTCATTTTACTCAGTAGAAAGTTAAATGCAACCCAGGCGTCTTGTTGAGGATAAATATTTTTCTAAAGGAAACAAAAGAAGTGGTGAAAGATGAGGTGGAAAGGGAAACCTTAGTGCAGCTGGATTTTGTCAGTGATGGTAGTTCCTTCCTCCTTGGCCTGCTGCTCTTTCTCAGAGAACAGCAACATTTTTATCTAAAACTGATGCTGATAAAATAGCTCTTAACTTGACAGCGTCCCTTTCACAACCTTAAAATTCCTTCCTGAGATTCAGGTTGGTCTGAAATATTGCTTTGGAAACCTTACGATGCAAGTATGAGCCCGTCTACTTCAGGAGAGTTCTCACCAGCTTGGGGAGAAGCAGAACCCAATGGGGACCTTCCCGAGAGCTTGGAATTGTTTCTGTGTTTTTCTAGCAAAGATTTTCCAAGTTGTGGTGTTTCTCCATGTCACACTGCAGGACTTCATCTCACCTGAGACAGATGTGGGTTGTGACTGACTGAAGGACTTTACAGCCTTTCATTCCGTTCATGAAAAGTCTCCTTTATTATATAAAAACAGAATGTATATAACCTTTTTTCAGATTCAGGCTTCAAACAGGTATCAGTTATAAATGTTTGGTTATTTATAATTGAAGTTGTGTTTTACAACTGATTTCTAACACAATTGCTGTAACACTTTAGTGATATCTAGCAAAGGTATGAAGGTTCATTAATGAAGAGTTGAAGACTGCAAGGGGATTATTTTTGAGTTATTTTGTAGAATTCCACCCCTAAGCTTCAACTCTCTGAAATGCTGTAGAATGATTTATGTTTATATGAACTGTTTGGTTCTTGTGTGAACTCCTGAACTATTCAATCATGAAAGTCCTGCTTTTCACTCAGTTTCTGGTTATGTTCTCTTCCTTCAGTGTTCAAACAGCGGCCCTGCCTTGCTTAGTTAATATGTCAGCTTAGAAACTAATTTAAGCAGACTTCTGATATAAAACCTAAGAGTTAAATATCACCTTCCAAAAGATAATGAACTTCCTTGGAGTTGGGCCCCTCTCTGAGCAGGAGCTGTGTAAGACAGACCTTATCAGGCTGCCAAGCCTCCTAACAGATACTGCTTTTTCCTTTGGATAGATATTTTAAAGTACTGTTCATTCTAAGGAAAACTAACAAGTGTTCTGTCAGTGCTTTAAGCTACCTGAAAATAGGATTTACAGTTCTATATAATTGCATTTTCTTTGTGTTTGCATAGAAGTCATAGCATAGCTGGAAGATGATGGCAATTATAATTTATTATGCTGTAATTGTTACCTAAATGTTTTTGAATAAGCAAAAATCACATCTGTTTAGGAATAAGTTGCACAGCAAGAGAATTCCCTTTGAAATGAATGCTGTGTTCTCAAATTCTGTAACTGTACACATAAAACAACATATTTATTTCCCCACTGAGTCCATTACATTCCCAAGTCAAACTGCATCCTCTCTTCCCTTCCCATATTAAACCCTTTGATTTAATGGAGGTTTTAACTACTGGTTCTTTAGGGAATTTTCAGTAGGCTTTGCACAGATTAGGTTATTGGAAAGTATAGTTATTTTCTTGTAAAGTGGCAGTTCTGTGTCAAAATTGATTTTCTCTGGTGCTGCAGTAGTAAAACAGATAAGCTTCTGCTTTGCATCCAAAATACACCAATATTCCTGCCATGATGTTTTCCTTCTGCCTCCTAACCCAGCTCTCTTACAGGCTGGCTTTGAAATGAAGAGGACACAATGCTGTGCTGCACAGAATGCCTTTGGATCAGTCATTACTGAATCTCCTTCCTTATATTAATGTACATTTACCAGTGATGGCTAGTTGTTTAGAAGGAGAAAAGTCCATGCTGGGTGTTGCAGAGGCCTCAACTGAGGGGTTGGCCTCCTGCAGCAGCTGGAGCTGTGGATGTTCGGCATCTGGCAGGAAGTCAGTCCCATGCAGCATTTCCCATACCATGAAGTGTTTTAGAAGGTGTAGACAGGAAAAAGAAATGTGAATAAATACTGAATACATCGGTATGTCCTCTGTGTGAGCAGCGTGGAGAGGTTCTGCCCCTGGATGTCTTGGCCAGCTTTCATCACTAGGATGGGTCTCTCTCACTTTGTCCGTCACTTGGTCATTGCTTTGCAGGTTGGGCTCCTGAAAGAGGGAGAGAGCTTGTAAATTAAACTTGAACAAAATGTGCTGGCACACATTAACTGAGTCAGCCTGGTACTTCTGGAGCTTCAGGAGGCCTGATCCAGATTTAGTAGCATTCACTGATCTAGGGAATAACCCCATTTTCAGAGGTTTTCACACTTCATTTTGAGTAAGTTTTCAGTCAGTCCCTCATTTGTGCAGTAAGGGTTTGTACATCCGTATTGCTCACGCTGTGAATGGCGTTGTTGTTGCAGGCTCTCGAGAGATTAATGTATTTACAGACTTGTGTGAGCCATTGCACCAATCAATGGTAACAGCCTTTGACAGAGACATAAAGGATCTATTAAATTAGACCTGAGTTCCTATTAAATTACTGCGCATAAAAAGCTGGACTCACCTTATCTGCAGCAGAAATGAATGCTGCCATTAAAGCCTTCAAAGGAAGTTTCCAAGAACAGACAGTCCAGCAAGGCAGTGGGATAATGAGGAGGAAACAGGGATCTGTTGACACCTGCACTGCCTGCACTGAGGCCGTGGAAGGTTTCTATATTGCAGACATGAAGGCATTCCCCTCCCCTTCAATCAGCTCCCCCCACGCACACTTCTCTTTACTAATTAGATTAGAGACAAATAAAATTAAACTATTAAGGCAATTAAGAAATTCTTAACATTTGATCAGTTAGTTGAATGCAAATCTGTCCTCCATCTCTCTGTGAAGGGCTGATTGCACAGAGTGTTGTGTCCTCGAGCATGTGTTGGTTTCTGGTTAAGGAAGGCAGTAATAAAATCATAGAACATGCAGTGGTTTGGGTTGGGAAGGACATTTAAATATTATCCAGTTCAACTCCCCTGGCATGGCCAGGGACGTCTTCAACTAGCTCGGGTCTCTCAGAGCCCTATCCAGACTGACCTTGAGTGTTTCCAGGGATGGGGCAGTCACCACCTCTCTGGGCAGCCTCTGCCAGGGCCTCACCACCTGCATTGTAAAAACTTTCTTCCTTAACATGCTTCAAATACTCGAATTCAAATAAAGTAGCCATATCTGTCTTCTCACTGTGTTGCTTCTTGCCCCCATGCTCTTCACAGGTAATTGCTGCTTTGTGGCCACCACAGATTCTCATTTATCCAGTCTCACATTCCTCTTATAGCCACAGTTAGACAAGCTATGCCAACTTCATTCCCAGGACTGGTCATGTGTTCAACACCCTCATGAATTTGTGATAAATCAAACAAATGTCTGTTGGGCTGACAAAGAACTGTCCCCAAATAGTGAATGAAGGACTGGAATCAATAAGGTTTTATGATTGTATCTCTTTTGGAGGGAAGAGAAGGACAGGAAGTGGCAGACAGCTTGGACAGGTTGTACACACAATGTTTGATCTCCTGCCAATAAAACATGCATCGTAGTGCATCTCATCCTTGTTTCAGTCTTAGTGTTTTTGTACACGTTATTGTGGCCAAAATCAAGTTAAGGCACCTCATTCCTGGGCCCTGCCTGCAAACCCCTGGTGCATCTCAGTTGAATTTCTGAGGTCTCACTGCAAAGTTCACAGAGCTGAGTGGAGTCTCTGGCTCTCTGATGGCACATTCACTTAACTGGGGAAAAGTTACTGTTCTATTGATTTGAGCAGACCAAACTATCCTTAGGAAGACAAGACAAACTCTCAGCATACCCAGGGTGAGGTTGCAGCACTGCAGTAACTAGTTTTGGGAACCAGATCTTGACACTACACAGTTGTATCTCTGCACCTTCTGCTACCAATGCAAAGTGGTGCATATATGTGCAAATCTGTTTCCTGCTTATCAAATCTGCCTTTAAGAGGCAATAATGCTGTTAATGCTGTTAGTATTTACTTCGTGTTCTAATCGAATGCTGCTACTCATGCTCCTAGAAAAGTTCAAGTGCCCTTAAAAAGTAGAAGTTTTACTTGATAGGAAATAAAATTGAGCACTTGATATTAATGGTCTTCTAATTAAAGGCAGAGCAAGCTTGCCTCTATATCTTCATCTCAATATGTGTCTTTCTGGATGCATTAATGTGAATTGACCATTGAAGCTTTAAAGTGTCATTTCAAAAGTAAAACAGAGTGAGCTCCCCTCAGTGTTGGCACTTTGGATTGGTTTATCCCATAAATTGCCCGAGTTTTGTTCTTCCAGCTTTCCTAAATGGCAGCACAGGGCCACAGCCGGAGTGCCTGCTGGATGCAGGGCTGCCCTGAGGTCCCTGGGCTGTGGTTCTGCCCAGGTGGCTTCTGCAGGACTGTCTAGACAGTGTGTGAAGGGCAGGCTGGTGACCTGTGTCACCTTCTGGGCTGCTGACAGCCCCCAGTGTCCGTGTGCTGCCGGGAGTGTCACACCAGTGCTCTCCACACATAAACAACTCGTGGAATTTCATTAACTCATTCATCAATACAAGCCATTAGAAGAAACTATCTTGTTGACTGGTGTCTTGGATACTAATTGGCAGCTTCTTTTAAACATCAGCCTGCTGCTGCTGAGGATAAAGCCCTGTGGTGCTGGGTGTCAGGAGTGCAGGCAGCCCTCGAGAATGAACTCACCTGACACCCCTTAGTGTGGTCAGAGGCATTTTGGAGAGGGGATAAGGCAGTTAATACTAGAACAAAAGAGTTCCTGAAATTGTAGTTTACCTGCATCCACAATATGTGTTTACTAAACTTCATGTGGGGAAGAAAGTTTCGGGGATAGATGTATAGGTATTTAGATGTAGATATAAATATGTGCACTGTGTATGTGCACATCAAATATTGAAGGCAGAGAGAAAACTTAAGTTAGAATCCAGAAAATAAGAGACAGGAGGAAGAGATAGAAAACAGAATTTTCTGAGGAAATGTGTAAGAAATACGCCATGACCTCCCCGTGATGCTGGGACTACAAGTGATTGAGTGGATGGTGATATCCATGAGGACATTCTTGCCCTTGCCTGGGCCCTCTGTGGGTGGGAGGCCTGGTAAAGCTGACAGTGGGACACCCAACCCACCCTCACTGACCTGCAGGCCTGTCAGCCCCTGGGTGACAGGTGCTCTGCAAAGTCAAACATTTTATACCCTCAAAAATAATCTGGACATGTGATGCACATCTCCACAAAGAACACAGTCCCCAGAATTTATTTTGCGTGAAAGTAGAATACAGAAGATTTACGTAATCTAAATCATGTTGGAGATGTTGCAGACAGAGTCAAAGCCCACCATCGTTTCTATCTGCAGGCAGTGGAGCTCATGGAGTTTGCTGTCCATGTGCAGTCATTTGAAGACAGGACATATCAACACCTGATTTGTGGATTATTTCTTCCTCCTGCCCTTTTTTCTTTTGCAGTCTAGGTTTTGTGCATCAAATAAAATTACAATTATGCAAATACTTCACAATCATGTCCAAAGAAATTGACACTTTTTCACTATTTTGATTCTTGCTGTTCACCTTTTTAGTTCTGTTGTTGAATAGTTAACATTTGCCATATTTCAGCTTGTTCTGTTGATTGCACAGGTACTGCCAGATCTCTGTGAAATATTCTTATCACAGGAAAGAGCAGCAGTGATAACACTTCCCACTGAGTGCTGTGGGTGAAAGTTAACCAGTGAACTGGATGAGAGTTATTCCCAATTAACATCACGAACTAATTTAGTCTTCCTTGGACTCGTGTGCAAATTAAATATTCCATATAGGCTGATTCTCCTCCTTTGGTCACCCACCTGGCAATCACTTGATTGCATTTCCATAGGAAAACTGCCAGGCTTGGTTGGTGGTATACCTGGAGAGGTTTTTGCAGGGATTCAACTGAGACCTCCACAACCAAATCATTTTTTGGCCTCGCCCAGAACTCTCAAACAGAAATAGTAAGCAATGTGTAACAGCTCCTCCAAGCCACCATGTTTGCTGCTTTTCCATCACTGGACTGAAGCAGTTGCTTCCTTATGAAAAATGTTTGGCACTCATGAATGCCACTCTCTGTGTGCTTCTGGTCACTTAATTCCTCCTTGGTTCTCTCCTGAAATGTTTGTGTTGGTGGTGTTCTCAGCCCCCAGGGACTCCTTACCCGGTGTGTTCCTGTGGGTTATTAATCAGTCTGTGCACCTCTTCGCCTTCAGTTTCTTTGTAGAATTAGTTGGGTGGAGTTTGCTGGGGTCTGTTGACTCTTCCTCCACCTCTACACTGGATAAAATCTTTGTCCCAGAGGAGCCTCCTGCAGCTCCTGTTTCTGCTCTTCCCATTGCCACGTGCTTGCAGTTGTGCTCAAGGCTTGGACCCCCTTCAAGCCTCTCCCCCCGCTTTTTTTTGAATTACTAGCGGGTGACAAATAGCTACTGCTTTCCACTCCATTTCGCCAGGCACAGCTTCTTTCCCGTCCTCATGAGGTTTCTGACCTTTCGGTCGATGCCTTTTGCAGCCCCGCGGGGGCCTCGGGGGAGCTGTAATGGACTCACGTTAATTGCCTGTTGAAGGACAGAAGCAGTTCCTAGCGGGATGATTGGTGGTCCCCCTGTGAGTACAGCTGTCCTGGTCAGTGAAAAGATTGATCTGACACACACAAACATTTCGGCTCAGTGCTCAGTGTGTCTCCCAGAGCTCGCAATAATCACGGCTCGGGCTGTTTGCTGGGGGGGGGCAAGGGACCATCCATCCCTGTCCCCCTGGGGCTGCCGGCAGTTTAGACAGAAGATGCCCCACAGACTGCAGGATAATCCAAAGATTTATAAAGTCAGTCTTATGGGTTGGTATTCTTTTTTTTTATTGCTCTCAGTGGAAGCAAACCTTCCATTCTGGCTTAAGTATGTTTTAATGTGGTTTAAAATGCTGGTGGTGCACTTTTAGAAGTGTACATGCATGCATTCAGGAAAAAAAATCTCCCATGTGTGCTGAAGTCCAAACAAGTCTTTAAAAATTAAGAAAGCAGAGGCATTCCTCTTACGCTTCTTGCCTTTGTTTTGTGCAGCTGGATAAACCATTATGTTCTCATTAGAGCTGAGTATGGGTCAGTTTGCAGAGCTCTGTGCAAATATTATTTTTTTCCCACTTTTGCTTTGTATACATTCAACCTGTGTTGGGCTTAAACCTCGAAATCTGAAAGAGAAAGTCGGCCAAAGTCAGCAAATGTGCTTTGGTAGCTGAGGTCAAAACTTTGCGCTGTTATCAGCCTGTGCATGTTTTCTATCTGAAAATATTAATCAGGTCAAATCTACGTGTTCCTTGGCACGTGCTCAAGAAAAGATGTGTTCAACCTATCCCATGTCTCATCATCTGAAGCCAAGGTTTTGCAGAGATACGCACAAATCCACACCACACAAATAAGCTCCTCCTGAAGTAAATCCCCAGTAAAGTTTAAAAGGATTGACTTAACTGCTGCTTAAAACGATTCTATTCTTAGTTGCTTCATCCTCTCAGCTCCGTGTTTCACATTAACCTGAAATGAGATGGTCCTGAATTAAATCCCTGCATCCAACCACAGATGACCCTGGGGTGTACAAAATCACATGCCGGATCTCATTTTTTTAGACCACACTTTTGTTCATTGAGGCTTGGATGGAAACCCCAGGACTAAATGTTTTATGTCACTGAAGTGCAGGGTCCCCAAATACCAGAGTCTTACCATATGCTAGCTCTTTGTTAGGTGTTAAAAATCCCACACAGAAATAAACTATTTCTCACAATCAGGCTAAAATTTATTTGTGACAAAACCTAGCAACTGTTTACCTCTTGCATTTTACTAAGTGTTCTGCTTCTCTGATGTGTGGACTGGGCAGTGAAGTTAGGAAGCAACACTGAGAAGAGAATTCCAGAGATGATGAGACATGGTAAGGATGAGGCAGGTTACCATATTTTAAGGTTCTAGAGATATCCATCCACAGAGTAGAGAAACAGTATTTCTTCAAGAAGCTGCTGTATTGCAGGTGTCAATCAAAACTGTGCATTTGTGTTCAGAACATTCTGCTCCAGCAATAAATTATTTACAAGTGGAGGAAGCTTAGAGAACACCCACCCCTGGCAATCACTGTGTGCTCTGAGTATAGTGAAGATATTTCAGCGGAGAGTTTCCTGGCCTTGGCGCTACAGCTGCCCTTTACAGCTGATATTTTAGTCCTGCATTTTATTTTTAATAAAGGTATGCATGTTGTCTCAGGCTAGATTCAGGGTTTGAGATGGAAATTTTAGGGCTTTTTAAGCTAGCCTACAAACCACTTAAATATTTTTAGGCTGAAGAAGAGTTTATCCTTTTCTAGTTCAGCCCCAAACACTTCCCAGCAAGAATAAGTAAAATGACTTCCTGAAACAACGTAGGAAGTAAGATGGGAAGAAGCATCTGTGTTTGCAAGCTGTGGAGCAGTGTCCAGCAAGAAAAGATGGAGTGGCTGGAAAGCAGCCAAAAATCTAAACAAAAGTATCTTCAGAGGTCCAGAATAGCTCCAGTGTCACTGGATTTTAGACAGATTCCGCTATAGGAATGAAACCTCCTTGTCTCCTCTATTTGTCATTGTGGATGGTTTTTAACAAAAGGATTAGACAAAAATTTAAGCCCTGTTGCCACTTCCACCCGAGTGTTGTTGGTGGGCTGAGGGAGCTATTATAGTCAGACCATGGCATCAGAGATGTCTGAAGTGCAGAAAACTCACAGACATTCAGCATGCTGAAACAGGTAAATAAGACTCAAATATAACATGAAATATGTGACTAGATGAGAAATTGGATGTCTCAGAGAGTTGAATTTCTGTTACCTTAAAAAAAATATTATGTTTATAGCCTTGATAAGAACTTGAAAAATAATATTTCAAATAGAAGGAAAGATTTTCTCTGTGCTGTGAATGTAATGGGGAAAATGGCATTTCAGCCAGCTCTTTGAACTACTCAGTATTGTACAGCAGTGATGGAAAATACTGTGACACCTTTAACATTCAGAAAACACGTGAGACAAGGTGTACAGGAGCTGTAAAATGGTATCTAGATTTAAGGGTTCGAGTATATTGAAGTAAAAGCTGAACACCAGGCAGGAATGTGCTCAGCCTTTGGACAGCAGTGTTGGCTAGACTGCTTACTTAGTGAAACAAGTGGACTGAGAAGCTGCTTTTTTGAGGATGACATCTTGGTGCCACTGCCCTGCATGGGCCTTTCATTGCTGGCAGCAGTGTGGAGGTCTTGCCTGGGGAGAAGGTATTTCCCAAAAAGTGATTTGTTGTTGGGAAGGTCCCTCTGGATATCTGGGGCAGCAAGGCAGATGCACAGGAAAGTCCATCCCCTCTGAGGTCCAGCTGTATGAGCTGACTCCTCATTTCAGCCTCTGCTGTTGCCTCCTTTCCCTCTTTACCCTTTTTCCTGC
This sequence comes from Oxylabes madagascariensis, assembly GCA_013400675.1. Lineage (NCBI taxonomy): Eukaryota > Metazoa > Chordata > Aves > Passeriformes > Timaliidae > Oxylabes > Oxylabes madagascariensis. The sequence continues at coordinate 58,628 of VYZR01090512.1, forward strand.
CCATACTAGTTTTTATTCCAGAAGCTTCTCTCCCTTGAGCATCTTGGTCCATTAACAAGCCAGCAATGTAAAATTCATTAACAAAATTTTGAGCATCTCCAAAGACTTGTAGACCTTGACTGTTTGGCTTTAAAAAATATTTTATATGTCTACATTCAGTAGATTTCCAACACTGTAAAATCCTGCAGTCTGTTTTCTTTCAAGGGAATTCTTGCTTTCTGGAAGAGATCTTATCAGTGCCTTTAGTTTTGTCAGTAACTGTATGCCTGAGGTGTAAATATAGAAACCAAACATGGCAGGCATCATAACATTTAGGGGTTCATTTTTAACTTGGTGTAGGAGAATTAATTTGGCTTCAAGCCCCATGGTTCTCAGCTTAATGGGAATTTTAAAAGTGTTCCTTTGCTGCAAATGGACACTTCTAATAAACAAGTGATTTTGTGTTAAAAGTAAATTACTCTTGGAGTATGGGAAACAAGTGAGGGATCTGTACCAAAGTAAGACGCCTCACAGGAGGGACATTACCTGGTAGCTGGGATAAAGCAAGGATTAATTTCATTGGATTAGGCTGACGCATGAGGAACTCACAGGGACTTGAACCAGGGTTTGTTCAGCTCTCTGGAAAGACTTACAAAGTGGGCCCTGGAGTGGGCCCTGAATCAGATTCCAAAGAATCTGGGATTACAGGGTGACCTCAGAAGGCAGTAACAATTAGGAGAGTGGCTGTTACTTCGTCCCTGCCCAGTGGTTGTGGTTGCACAACAGCCTGGTGTGGGTTTGAGCTGTTTGACAGTGAGTTTGAGCTGTGTTTCCGTGGCCACATCTCATTTGGTGACTGGCAAGATGACGTATTCCTCTGCCCGTTTCAGTTCTTCTGATCAGGATTTGGCCCAGTGGGTTTGGAAATAGGTATGTAATTAATATTGCCAGAGAATTTGGAGGGGTGAACATGGGAGGTCAGTAGCTATGGGAAGAAAATGCCTGTCATCAGTCAGGGATTCTCTGCTTAGCTGCTTTGAATGATACCAGGTATTTCTTCATTCCTGAACTCCTGCCCTGAAAGTCTAATTCTGCAGCTGGTGCAGCAGCAGGGGGAATTGGCTGGCACTGCTAGGACCAGTCCCAAGAACTGTGGAGAGAGAGGGGTGTGGGGCATGGATGTTTTTCACTGGAAAGCAAACATGTTTAATTTTGCATATTACCTACACTGAGAAAAAGAAATGACAGAAAATCTGTTTTTATGACAGTAAAAAATGGAGTCATTTTGCTTGTTTAGTGGAAAGAGCCCAGAAGTCCTGACCGAGCCATTCTCTGGAGGCTGGCTGCAGATCAGTATCAAAATTTAGTGGCTTGCATCCCTTTCCAGTTCTTTTTTTAACACATGAATGTGATTTTGCTCCTCGGCCAGCTGCAGCTCCAAGCACTGAAATTAAACTTAACATGTTTTACAAAATGAATGGAAGGCCAGACAAGAGCATCTTGTTTCCAAGGATCACATAGCCCCTTTTCGGGATTACAGAAACTCTCGTTCTATTAGAATTTGGCAACACAGCTTGAACTGCACAAACACCATGTCTCGTTTGTGTGCCAGCTGGTGGGAGCCGCTCGGAGCCGCTCCTCCGCTGGCAGCTGGCTCAGGGAGGTGACGGAGTCCCCGCCAGGCCGCCACCGTGTGTGGGGCACGCCAGGCCCTGCCAGGCTGCCCCACAACAGGCTCACATGCAGGCCTGGGCAAGAGACAGCAGGCATTAGAGCCAGCTTGTTGGAATCCTGGAAACTTGGACTTGGGGATTTTAGTATATAGTAATACATGTGAGTTAAGATGGAGGATTTTAGGCGTTGTCTGGGTCCTTCTTCTTCACCTTCTTCTTCCTTCTTTTTCATAGGTTTAGGTGGTTTCCTGTAATAAGTTGATGGAGTCCTCATTGCAGACTTCAGGTAGTTAGATATTGGGTTTAAAATAAAAATAATTTCAGTGACATTTCATAATTGGACACATTGTCCTTGAAAAGACCTTGTAGAGATAGAGAGGTGCTCCATTTTACCTCATTTCTCTCACTTGTTAGTTAGAGCTCACAGCTCTTGAGTCTGTAAATAGATATGAAATAATAAACATCCAAGTCCAAACACGAAACCTTTGTTTCCCATGTATCAATCCCGGCCTTGGCAGAACTGTTGGACCAGCTGAGCCAAGCTAGGCCACATTTCTCTTGTCTGGTAACAAACTCTCCACAGGAAATAGCGTGGCTGCCTGTGCTTCACTGGCTCTCTGCAGATGCTGCACTAACAAACCACTCAGCTCGGTACTGTGCTGTGTCCAGCTCTGTGAAGGCCTTAGGAGGACATATTTCATCCTTTGTGTGTCTTGGTTTGGAAAGACAGGTGTCTCTCTGGGAAAGCTGGACATTCCCTTGGAATGGAGAATGTAAACCCCCTCCCTCCAAATTATTATAATTTTGCAATTAAGGGCTTTCAAGCAAAGATATGGGAAAAGGAGTAACAGTTCTTTACTAGGAATACAAATGTAGCAGTCCAAAAAAACCCAAGCAAACAAACAAACGAAAAATCCTAGAAACAGTGACAGAGTCAGAATAAGACCTGACACCCTGTTGGTCAGGGTGTTGGACGCAGTCCAGTCAAGTCCTCCTGCAGTGACAGATGTGGTTCTGTTGGAGCAGAGATGATGCAGTAGAAGGGTCCAGTGGTGGCGAGATGGGTCCGATCTTCCTCTGGGAATCCAGTGGAAAACAGGCTGTGCTGGTGTTCTGAATCTCAGGTTTTATCCAGGTAGGAATTCTTGGCTCCTCCCCCTGGGTGGAGCATCTCCCAGTGGAATGATGTAATGTTAGCAGTCATGCAGTGATCCTCGATGGCCCATTAACAGCAGATATCCCCCAGAGGGAGGATGGGTGGTGGAAGAGATAAGAACACTGCCCCAGCTGGTTTTAACAGCTGGCCCATTAGCAGAAGACACCTGCCCCCTCCCCCCAGAGTTAAAACACCTCTTCAACCAGTTTCAACAGATTGGCAAGAGGATACATCTTGCACGGCAACCCAAGACAGTGTGGTTCATGATGTGCATTGTTCCAGGTATTTGTCACCCGTGACCAGTCGCATAGTGTCCTTCTAGTGTCTTAGCAGGTGACTCTCAGATACGCTTGAAGATGTTGCATGTCACCTTGAAAGTTGTTGCTGACTCTTTGTCATAATACACACTTCTATAGCCACCCTGGGAGCTTCTTTTTGGAAATATTGCCATGAAACACCTGTATGGTTCTTTTAGGAATGACATTGATGCAAATGTGTTTTCAGATCATCAAATGCCTTCATTTGCAGCCTATGTCTGGAGCTGAGTCAGATGTGCTGTTCTTTCCCAGTAATAACTGGATGGTGATGTTGACTGGATAACATTTTTAGAGGATGATTTACACCTTGTGCCACCAGTATGTTCTCTGCAGTCATGCTGGAAGTGCACAGGTGCAGTATTGGCTTTTTTGCAAATGCTTTCAAAATACTTGGTAATTTTCAAATTAAGCTTGTCCAATGACTGGTGAGCAAGGGTTTGAAAGTAGCAAGTTCAAAGGTTGGTAACAAATAGCTGGATGAAAAATGTCTCACTTTCTGTTAGAGAGTGGCTGTTACTCACTTGTTATTGAGTCTACTTACAGTGTGTGCAAGAGGCTGTATAAACTGTTGAAAACATGAGGATGTCTGCCCATTTTTCACTCCTTGGTTTAAGAGATTCATGAAAAAGGCAGTGTGTATATATAGTTTCTCAGCATCAGTCTGAAATTACAGAGTTCTTCATCTGTCTTGAACAAGGAAACTGCCAAGAATTCATCAGCGCTGCCTGTCCCTATTTCAGACCATAAATGCCAAGTTTATACACTAAATACTTGAGATATTTTCCTAGTGGCTGTCTCCAGACTCCATGAATACTTCTAACCTTTAATATGGTAGAAATGGATTGGACAAAAATAGGTGTAGTTACTGTGTGGCTGCTATGGGTAAATTATTGCATAGAAACCTAATTGAAAGGTTGATTACTGTGGGTCACTTAGAGCTGTTTTGTAGAATTACATTCAGTCAAGATATTAATGTCCCAACTGTAGTGACATCTTTCTCTCCTTTCTGATCTGCTTCTTGTTCTTCTGTGCTTCCCTAAAAATATTAGTCTTTCACTTCTGCATTCCTTTCCAAGCTGCCAGGCTGAGGAACGCATTCTGAATCACATCCGAGTCATTTCTGGTGTCTAACACCTAAGAGCTGCAGTAGTGGAGGTGCAGTCGTTCTGCCCCGCACACACCTCAATAACACCGTAAGTTGCTCAGAACCGAAATGATGAGCTGAAAGAAGATGCTTTCCCTCCATTTGCAAAGCACCCAGGGCAGCTATTGCCTCCTCCCAGTAAATCCTAACCTCATCATCTCTCAGTGGGAAGGGCTCACTGGAAGGCTCCGGCATGAGTTGCATTTTAATAGCAGATGGTTTCCCAATTACCATTCCGTTTGCATCCTCCCTGCTCTGCCTGGTGACGTTGCCCTTTTGTGGACAATGGGGTCACAGCTTGTCAGTGCTCTCGGGCTTCACATGGGCTGTTGGGCTGAGGGGGTTTTGTGTTGTTTTGTTTTCCTTGTCATGCGAGAGGGCTGTGATATTTCTGTATCTGGCAGCGTGTCTGCGTGAGACAAGGCAGAGTGAGCGAGGTTGACGTGTGAGTGACAGATCCCTGGGTGACGCCGCTGGGAAGCTCTTGATCTGACTGGTTTGAAGTTGAAAGCTCACTAGGTCACACTGAAAATGGTTGCCACTGGGCATTTCTTTCATCCTTGTTTATTTATTTTCCCTTCCCTTTCCTGTAGTTTTTTCCACTCAGAAAGGGGCTTTGCTGTTGTTCCTCGTGTTCCTTGTGGCTGGTAGGCTGAATTCTAACCTTTCACTACACCTAATTGCCATTGTGTCTTCTACTTGTTGGTGTTCTGTTAGGTGGGCAGGGGAGGGAAAGGGGAGCCTTCTGCCTTTGAGCTTGGCACCTGTGCCAGGGACTAACCAGGTACAAAATGACCATTTTAAGCAAGCACCAGGTGTTTTTAAAGACATGGTCTGTTTATTGTTCAGCAACCTGCTGTTCAAAGGTTCTGGCATTTCTCAGCCGGATCAAAACAGAGGAGCCAGGTGGCGATTCTGTGACATTTTTCTCTCCATACCTGCAGCATGTCCTTAACTAAACAGGCATAAAGAACAAGGCATAAATTAACCTGAAAAGACGAGGTGGCATTAGAAGAACCTCTGATCCTCTTGTCAATGCTCTGTTGGCAAAGCTAAAACAGCTGCTCTGACAAGAGCCAGGAGAAGATTTCCTCCCCTGTGGATGTTGCCAACAATTTGTCACCAAGCACAAAGGTTGTCGCTGTGGTAGTGCACAGAGTCAAATGCCCAAACCCCATGTTGTGCATCCTGCAAAAGGGTTAGAAAATGATCTGGCATGAAGGGACACCAGGGAGCTGAAACTCCTGCAGGGGTCTCTCAGGCAGGATAGTGAAAATCCAGGCACTGGCAGTGTATTCAGGGGCTCACAGCAATTGAGGAAGGTTATTAATGGTGCATTGCAGGTGTTGCATGGTCCATCTGCTTCCATATGGCCCTGGGTGCTCAGTGCACTTGGGGCTACCCATTCAGTAGGACTGCCATAATACCACTTCAGTTTTGCTGAAGTTCTGAGCTTTATCTGACAGCTGCTCTCCAGGGATTGAAAGGGCCCAAAATCAGCTTTAGGCCACCTGATCTAATGAGTCACTAATTACTGCCAATTTCTCATTCTTACATAGAAATACATGAGAGCTGAGTATGAACCTCAAACTGGTATGAGCAGGCCTCTGGCATTTAGAAGGAAAAGTTGTACTGGGGGCTTGGTTCAATCACTGATCTGTCAGATTGCTCAAGACAGAGAAAATAGGTCTCACTTTAAACTCGAAAATTGTACTTGGCAATAACTGGTTGTGCAGGTGACTGAAGCAAAGTGCAACTGTGAGACCTTTTGCTCACTCCAGAAGGAAACACTGAGCCTTGAAGGTTTGTGCTTTCCATCCGACATGGAAATGAGGAATTGTGACATCTGAAACATTTCCTGCACACTGCACATCACCATTGTCCAGATGTGGTATTCCATTGTGGTTCTGCTTCTCAACCTTGAAAAATTACAATTTTGGGCACAGTCTGTTAGGCCATCTCAGCTGAAGGTCCAGATGATGCCTCCAGCCAAATATTCTGTGGGAAGCAGAACTGGGAGAGGAGACACATGCACGTGAAGATGCAGAAGTAGCAGGTTCAGGGTGCTGTTGCCTTTCTCTGCTGTGAAAACTTTTGAAATTTAGCTACAAATGTCCTTGCATGCTTTCATACATCAGCAGTGCAGGTGGAACAGGGGTAACCCAAAAAGGAAGCCATCACCTCTAGCCCTCCTCTAATTCATGGTCAGCTCTGAAGGGAGGGGGCTCATTCCAGTGGGGTATAGTCCTTGCTAGTCTGGGGAACTAATTAACCCTGCCCTTTCAGGTTTGAGGTATCCATCTAAACAGTTACTTAAAATGTCCCTCTGAACGAAAAGAAATTGGAATGAATTCCCAGTGCAGATAAATCTGCAGTATAATTCAGGGTCATTTTTTGGAGGTGAAGATTCGGTCCACTGGAATTGGGAATGGGTGGCTGATTTAACTCCAGGGACAATTTCAACGTTCCTGGAATAAATCCTTTCCTAAGCAGGCCATAACACACTGATGAGAGGGGAAGACAGCAACAAGAAACAGTTGTCAGGAATATTACAAATTTGTATTTCATGGAACTAGGCACTGTGATGATTTGCCGCAGTTAACGAAAAACATTTCTGCTCAGTGTATCCACCTATCCCCCTTTGTTAAAAAAATAAAGTCAATCCAAAATGGGATCATTATCTTTAGTGGATGCACTTCACATCACTGAAAACAATTTCAGCTTAGTTAAATAACCTGCATCCTGGAGATTAAAGCTGTCTCCTGTTCAGCTGCAGAGACAAGCAGAGTTGTTGGTACAGAGATCACTTAAAGCTCAATATTCCTTTCAGTAGTAACTTCATGTATCTTATTTTTTTCCCTGTTATTACATGCTACTAGCTTTTATTTATTTAAATCTCAGCCTCTTTTTGCTGACACAGCAAGGCATAACCAGAGATGTTTAGTAAAACTTAGATGAGCCCCTAAGTGGGCCACTTGTTCTATAAATCTTTAAATATTTCATGTTACTCCTTTAGAAATTGCTGTTCCCAGACTAACCCAATCTGCTTTGAGATGACTAGGGCATAAAATAACAGCTCTTTTTAAATTCTCCAGTGATACAGTTATTTGGTATATTTTTAGGAAGTACCAGACCTTGTGGCCTCTAATGAAAGATCAGCTTTAAACTTGAAGAAGTTTTGCTCCAGAAGGAGCCATTCTTTCCAGCCCCTGGACCCTGCTAGGATCATGTTGCTCTCCCAGGACGTGGCCGGGGGAGCCTTCTGGCCCTTTGAAGTCAGTGGCAAAACTCCCACTGAATTATAATGGAACTGGGTTTTAACCTGAAGAAATAGAGTCTTTGTTGTCTTTTATCACCAAATACAGATATTCTCCCTGAATTAGCCTGAACTGGCCAGTCGTGGAAGAGATTGATGGCTGTGCCAAGCAGCACGATCCCTGGAAGCAGGAAAAGGGGGTTATGTCTTGTGAGAGACCAGAACTTCAGGAAGACAAATTGGATTAGACTGTTTCCACAGAAACTCGGGAGAGCATCATGTGTGGGCTGTTAATGGAAACGCTGCTGTCTGTACACATCCTCCCCTCGTGATAAATGTGACACAGCCCTTGTGCAAATGCAAGTGTTATTACATTAATAGGAACTGTTCCAGCACAATTAAAGCCGTGTTTATTAAGGAAGCCAAGCAGGAATGGTGCTGACCAAGCACAGAATTCCTGGGAAGATGAGGATGCCTCTTCCCTTCCCTGCTGTGTCCCACAGCTAGGCACCCATGGAATGAGGCAGTGGCTCTCTGGCTGCTCAGCCACCTCATTTAAAGGTGTGAACACCAGAGACACGAGACTGAACCTGGAGGGTGAAGGACAGGGAATGATATTTGATAATCCTGTGGAAGCAAAGCCAAAGTGATCATGCTCTCTGGCTGTGTTATAGTTTCCACAAGAGCTTTGAAGCATATAGACATATTTCAGCCAAATTTCCTAGTAAATAAGGACTCATTGAGTATGTCAATTATCAGGAAACAGGCCTCTATGTAAAGGATCTTACTGGTGCCATAATTTAGGGGAAAACTGAACGTACACTGGCATCTTTTTAGACATGTCAAATTCAGGAGCCATAGCAGGAGAGAGGTACTGCACCCTGGTAACTTCTTAGAGCTTCATCCAGATCTCACAACTCCATCAGCTTCTCCACACAAATCCATAGCACTTTTGGGAAAGTGTCTTTGAGTAAGACTAAACAGAAGCGCAGCCAGCTGTGCCATTTCCACCAGGAGAAGGAGCAGAAAGAAGAGCTGAATGAATGAGTTTCTGGATTAAGTCGTTTCTTGATGTTACAAGGTGTTTGGCAGCAGTGGATTCAAAGGTGTTCCTATTCCTACCCTTCCCTTCCCAGCCCAGTTGTACCTTCTGTATTGGTCACAGCACACAAACATGTTTATGGGGCTGCACTGGAAGCCAGTGCACAGCACTGTTGTTTTTTAAAAAAACTGAAGATTTGTCAGTTTATTCTTGTGACTTGATTTTTTTTCCCCCCTAAGGTGGGTCACCATCAGATTTGGTGTTACAGTGGTACTTGTTCCATGGAGGTGACCCTTAGAGATTTAATCACCAGGCCTCAGGAAGGCAGTGGTTTAATAAACTTAGGGCTAAAATCATTAAGCTACTGCCCCAAGGAGGTTGGAAGCATCAGGAGAACTAAGGAAGAGACTAAACCGGTTTTCACAAATTTACTGCAAATTGGTTTAGCTTGATTTTTAACAAATGGATGTGAGTGAATACAAAGAACACAAAAGGTCAGTAATAATGGACCCACCAGCACAGGATGGCCACACCTTGAGTCTTCTTTTTTAGGCTCCAGCAAAGCCGTGAAATATTTTCATCTTTTTTCCCCTACTCTGAAAGCCGAAACTACTTTGTTCTTCTATTGCTCTCTGTTTCTCTAAAAAAAATACTTTAAAGACTTGTTGCAGACGCAATTCCAGCAGCTGTGACGTTTGGAAGCTGGGGTTTCTGCCGGGGCAGAGCATCAATGACTCCTGAAGTAAAGCAGCTCCTTCATGTTTCTGAAGCCAGCCTGTTTAGAGAGGGGCAGCAGCACATTCCCGTTACCAAAGCTCGGGGATTTGATAAATTACATTGCCTGATGCTGGTATTGGTGACAAGCTTAAAAGGGGATGTTGATGATTGGTTTTAAATTAAGGGAATGGCGCTTGCTCCCCTGTGAAGGCAGAGGTCAGTCAGCTTGGGCACTGTAAGCAGTTCTGTCTCTAGATTGTATTCACCTGCTTCCCAGGACAGGGCCTGCAATTTGGGCAGCAGGGGCATCTAACCGTGGGTTGTAGTGGCAGCGCAGAATGGCAAGGACAGAATGATAAATCTATTTTTAGTTTCAGAAAAACAGTTGTGATGGATGACTGTATGGGCTCCTGGAGTCCTGGGCCTTTACCTCTGGCATTGCCTTGAAAACAGAAAGAAATATGCCGTGGGTCTCAGCAGGGATGTGTAACTGTGAAACTGGAGAGCAGCTTGGAGTAGTAGGTACTGACAGCTACAGCTGAACACTTCACTGAGCATATGCAGTAAACAGGAGGGGAAAACTGGGAGAAGTTACACACTGCTGTTAGTTACTTCTTCTGCATGTAACCCTCCATGCCTCTCTGAGCTGCCAGACTATGATCAACACGAGCTCTCTGTGAAAGCACAGACGTCCTCATCCATCCTGTGAAAAACGAGGTTCACTTTCCTGGTAAAATTTAAAAAGTTTAATGAAAGACCATAGGAGGCAGAGATAATAAAGCAAAGAGTTAATAGCTGGGTGCTTGGCATTCAGCCAAGAGCACCCCTACTATCTTTGGAGATACTCTTTAAATACCTTTCCTATTACATCAGCCTGTTGCATGTTCATAAATCATTATGCATATTTAAACTTTTCTAAAAAATAGTTTACATATTCCAGGAACTGTTCAGCATGGCTCCCTGTCAGGTCCACCTTTTTAGAGCATGTGCATTTCTTGGCTGTGGTTTTAGTCCGTTGTTATTTTCACCTCCAGACTGGGTTTTGGTCCATGCTTTCTACAGACTGTAGGTGCTGATAGTTGGCACATCGGTAGCAGGGTCCTCATCATATGTTCACTGGATGTTATCCCAGCCAAGCAGACAGTTCATTTATGAGCATAACTCTATATCAGCTATCCCACTACCGTGTCTAAGTTTCGTTAATAGCAGAAATAAAAACTGTATCCGTACAGCAAAGTTATGTTAATATTATACATATAGCATTCATCTTAATATTTGCGAAAAGCCAATATTATAATATGTATTTATAACAATCCCCTTCCCGTTCGTCACTGCTGGAGCCTGTGTTTCCCCACACGCACTCCAGTTCACTTTACTGCTCCCTTGGTGTCCCTTTATTCTGCACTGAGCAGTACAATATGATCCATTCTGGAAGCACTTCTTGCAAACAGTAAAATACATTTTCCTTGAAGCCAACATCTTGCTTCACGTTTGCACCGTTAAACATCGAGCAGAGCAAAGTTCTCGGAAAACCAGTTGGCTGGAGCTGCTCTGTGCATCTCCCTCTGTTTTTCACTGGCTGATTCTTTTAAAATTTAAGGTGTTACACAAGAGTACAGGGCTCAAATGACTGTTAGCTTTATTTGATCATATATCTAATTTACTTTAACATGGGATCCTGGTACGCATTTCTTTAAGAGACTGAATCAATTTTATGGTAAGTGATTTCTCTGAGTAGGGTTTTTTGTTGGTTTGGTTTTTTTTTTTTTTTTTTTTTTGCCTTTTTTTTTTTTTTTAGGG
>VYZR01090512.1:70959-85998 GCA_013400675.1 Oxylabes madagascariensis
CCTCTTTCCCCTTCCCTCTTCCCTTCTCCCTTTTCCTTCACACCATGTCACCCTGTGCTGCTGACAGCAGGGCACAGCTCCTGCTCTGTGTTTGCAGAGAACCCAACACAGTGAGGTCACAATCACAGCCTGCAAAGATCCATTATACCAGTAAATGAGATTCCTGCCCTGAGCATGTCACAGCAGTGACACAGAGGAGAGACTCTAAATCCCACCACAACATTCTTGATTCCAGTTGCCATCTAATTCTTAAGGTAGGGGACCAGAGCCACTTTGCCACAAAGAAGTTCATGGTGTTGATACCAAGTTGTGCTGAAGCAGGATATGGCTGGGAGGATGTAAAAAGCAGGTGAAGAACTGGAATGAGCTGTTTCTGCCTGTTTCTCTGTCTCTCATACACACACAAATGATTTAAATGTGCTTTCTGAAACCCTGAGTCAGCCACAGCTCTGGGGTTCTTTTGCTTGTCTTAGTTTTTCTCTCTCTGTCTCCTTCTACCATTAACATAACCATTATTGAAAAAGAGATCCAGATCCTTAATTTCTGATGTAGATAACAGGAGAATTTTCTCTCCATCTCACATCATCCCAGCCCAAATAATGGCAGTGTCTGGAATGAAAAAATTCCAGCTGTGATCTCAAACCTGTGTCCCCTGCAGAGCAGCACAGTTATTTTGTTGTATTGCATTACAAGAAGTAAATTGTGGGATGTCTCAGTGTGTATAACCTGAGGGGCTTTTCTGGAACTGCCTGTGGAAGTCCCAAGTCTTGCTAACGTTAAGCTGAGCCATTCTTTGGTAGTGCTCCATGGATCAATTTACAATTTGACTCCTCCCTGTGCTGATTTGGAGTGGAACTCTGGTTCAAAACACCTGGCATTGTTCCATGCTGTTTGCCTGGCACTGGAGGCAAAGAGCACAGGTGAAATCCTCCTTTGCTGATAACACGGCAAAGCTTTCATGGATTTCTGCAAAGCCCAGAGTTCCCCACCAGTGGACTCGCCAGCTGGAAAGTTATCTCAAAGTCGGCAACATTTCAAAACAAATTCTCACCACATTTGTGCCCTAGAGGATGGTATCAGTATCCGTCTATTTTGGACACCCATAAAGCTCCTTTGTAGGTGAAATCCTTTTCCTTTCTTCTGCTGCTCATGCAGTTTGATCCTGCACCTTGCAGCCATTGCCTATTGAAGGTACACATGCTGCTCCATTCACCGCCGCAGCCTTTGAAGAGTTAAGCTCTGCAGTCACTCAGAAGGTGGACTTCTGCTTTTCCTCAAGTCTCTATTCATCTCCAGGAACTGAATTTTTCATGCAGTAATTAAAATTTGTAGGTCAAACCTCCCATGGCACCGTTTTCTGCTAATATGGGAGAGCAACGGTCGGATTCGCTTACGCTGCTCTTCGCCGCACTGAGATTTAAAGGATGAAGGGTGACATTTTCCCCCATTTTGTAAATTAATGCCATTGATCTGCCTAACAAGAACAAAGTTAGGCTTCAAAATACCAAATGATAAAGAGATTAAGACTTTAAATGGCTTTCCAAAGACAACCTCTATTGTAAGATTCCAAGCAGAGTATTGAACTTTCAATTAGAATTTCTAATGGGCTATTGACTTAAATGGATAAAATGTTGCAAGTGATAGCTTTCAAGATGACAAAAATTGCTTAGTACATTCTAGAATATTACTTTATGAAGCAAATACTGTTCTGGAGGCTGAGTAGTAATAACCCAGGCCCCAGGCAATATTGTTCTGTGTCTCTGTGCGGCAGTTTTTCAAAATTGTACTAATGCATTTTGAAACATTTTCTCTTTTCATGTTTTGTAAATCTTTGGGAGTGTGAGGTACTTTAACTTTCATGAAAGAATCTTAAATCTCTGGTGATGTAGCTATGATTGCACTCTTTATGAAACACAATCCATCTACTCCAACGCTGTATTTTCACACGTTCTTCCATCTGGGGCACAAACAGTGTTCCCACCTCGTGTGGCTGCTCCTGACTGTGCTCCAGAATGCGCCTGTTCTGCAGTGCCTGTGCTGCAAATAACAGCTGAAACTCTCCCAAATCATCCTGGTGCTTTGCACTGAATTGACTTGAAGGCTTGTTATGAAACACTAGCTCTAGGACATTTTTCAAAGGATATTTTTCAGAGACTAGCCAGCCCTTTCCAGGATAAAGGGTTAATATTATGCTTATGTTACAGTGCATTAAAAACTCTAATTAAAACAGCATTACATTCCCATCTGCCAATCTCCAGTAATCTTCTTTAATTGCAGTAATTAAACTATATTTACATGTTCAGAATACTTGTAATTTAGCAAATTGCACTCTCTGCTCTACATTTAATCAAACAACCAGTTCCAGTATATTTAGTGTGGAAAGAAGTAATTTCAATGTTTTGATTACTATAGCAGATTTGACAGAGTAAGTGCCCCTCTAGTAGAGACTTTGAAAGGGAAGGCAAACATGAAATATAGTCCTGTTCTGATTGTCATGTGAATGCCTAATTACATGTTAGAGGATTAACTATTAAAGGGTACACACTGTTTCGCTTGATTTTTTAGGCACAGCTGACATAACAGATAATAAAGGTTGCCTATTTGGGGCTGTTTGGTGGAATATGTAAGCTTTTTATTATTATTATTAGAAGTCTTAAAACCAAGTATTAAATCCTGTGAGTTAGTAAGGGCACAACGCCTCACATCTTTACTTTAAAGACGTAGGTGAATTGAAGATTATGTTCCCACTGCTCTGTTGGCAGCTGGTTTCCCAGCTCCTTCCCTTCCCCTAACCTCTTTTTGGGGGAGGCAGGGTTGTTATTCTTAGAATGGCAGTTCCCAGGTAGCTCTGTCAAACGCTTGTTCAGGTGTTTTGTTTGCAGTGGCCTGGGATGGGCGGGTTCTCCGTGCAGTGCTGGAGCTGTGCTGTGCCCTGGGAATCGGTGGCACCGAGGTGTCCTCAGCTGGTGCCAGCCTGAGCTCAGGCACACGGAGTGCTGCGTGCAGGGTGGGGAGTGGGTGGGGGAGCTGATGACTTCTGCACAAAGGGAGGCTTCTCTTTTACTGCACACCTCCTCTGTGATCTGGGTCCAGAGCGAACTTGAAAAGGGAATTCCAGTACCAAGCACCTGGTCTTCCCCAGATAACTTGTACAAAGCAGAAAGAATTCCGTCTGATCTGCCAGTAGCAGAAGTGCTGGATTCAGGGCCAGCCCTGCCAGCAGAGCCCTGCATCTGCCAGAGTCCACCCATGTCCCCCTGCCAGACCTCCCCATCCAGAACCCTGTTCATGGACGCGTGAGTCCAGTCCCCAGATACCTCTGGAACTTTTTATTGCAGGTTCTGGTGGCAAGTTCTGGTCATTTACAGAGGTGAGCTGTCACACCATGAACGTCGGTGGGGAATGAGCCTGATGCCCAGAGGATGTGGGTGTTAAGGACAGCAGTCCTTGCAGGCTTTGGGTGCCCTGGAATTCCTGGCTGGCAGAGGAGGCCGTGGTGAGCACTGGCAGAGGTCACAGAGTGGTTCCAGTGGGCAGTGGGTGCTCCTGAAGAGCTGCTCTTGGCACATCCAGTGTGGAAGGGAATCGTGTGTGCAAAGCTGCAGCCAGGGTGGTTCTCTGCAGTGGTTTGGTTACAAATATATTGCTTTTCTTCCAAAGGCAGTCAGAAAAGCCATTAAAAATCCCTAGCTCTGACTAATTTTCCTTACTAAAATGCCCTTCTACCAACATCCTCCTTCCCTGGACCTGACCTTGGACACCCTTACCCGTGACTGGTTCAGGGATTTCTTACATCATGCTGACTTCATTCATTTCATGGAGGTATCTCCTGCTGTTCACTGCTCAGATGTAAAATCAGGTCATTCCCAGGCATTCCCTGGGTCTGGGTCACTGTCTTTACTCCTGTGTAATGGCAGCAGTGAAGGCTCTGAATTGAACCCTTCCAGCTGAATGTCTCTCTGTGTAATCCCACTGTATGGCTTTGCTCTCAGGTTCAATCCACACCTCCAGTTTTCTGGTTTAGAATTTAGAATTAGAAGAATGTATGTTCTAACAAAGCCAAATAATCAAGGGGAACATTTGCTGTATTTACTCTGACTGTGCATTTATATCTATATCTATATAGATACAGATATATATAATAATTTATTTTGAATTTTCTAGAGTCGTAGATGATAAAAAAATTAGAAATAGGCCTTTTGACCCATATTTTTAAAAACCAAGATTATAAAACTTGATTTAAAAAAAAACCCAAAACCATTTGCCCTACTATGGATGATGTAAAGAAATTAGCCTAATTCTACTAATTTCTTATTATTTACTTCTGGTCTATGTGGCTGTGGCTAAAGTAAGAATGACAGCAATGCTGTTCAGTTCCTCTGTAGCCACTATCGTGAAGTTCACATACATGAGAGACCTGCCCTGTTTTGGATTTCTCATTACACTCCGTGGTGTTCACAGTGAGGATTTCAAGATGGGTCTTCTTAAGCCTATTAAAAATCAGAATCATGCTGGTCATACGTTTAAATAGATTTAGTTTAGTGGCTTCAGGGGAAAGTGGGGATGGGGAGATGAATAAAATAAAAATCTGATATAGAAACATGTCTGGTTTTTCAAAGGTTTTTGCAAAAAAAAAAAAATAGAAGTTCTGGCATTTCAATTTGCACTAATTTCACACATCATCTTAGGGAGTGCAGGGTTTGGGCCCCTGCCAGACTGGCTGAGAATCCTCTTTGGAAAAGCACAGTTTATGTTCTGAATGGATGCTGCACCATGTAGATATTTCCTAATATCTTTCATTAAGCTTCCAAATGGACACTAAGTATGTAGATGCAACAAAACTCAAAGCCTGGCTTTGAATTTATATTTTCTAGGAAAGCTTTTAACAGTGGTAGTCTAACAATATTGTACTATGTCGGGCTTGCCATTTTCAACGAGTAGCTTAATGAGTTTATTGTATAATGAAGGACTCTGATTTATTAGCTTTTCATTATGCTCATTCCATCAGCTTCCTGCTAAATGCTCTAACCTTGGCAGAGATGTCAGTCTTTATCAGGTGGTATCATTGCTTTTTAATAAACTCTCCTCCCACGTTGATAATATTACATGTGAAATCCCTGCTCCTTACTCCCGAGGGAAGGAAAAGGTATATTTATTGAAAAGGCTGCACTGGAGCAGTGCAGAGAATTCCTGAGCAGTCTGGTGCTACGCCTTGGACTAACTCAGACAGGGTGGGCAGATTTGGAGGCTGCAGGTTGGTCCTTTGTCTGCTCCCCTCAACTGGCAGAGGATTGAGCCCATCCTCTCCACACTTTATTTACAGCAGAGTGCAGCTGGTTTAAAACTGGCACTTGCAGGTATTAACAAATATTTCTTTAGCAGGTATTTAATGATCAACTCTATTACAAGAATTAACATGGTGATGGCAAGGAGAGGGGGGAAGGAGAGTAAAGTCATATTTTACAACCTGAAAAATTAAGCACTGAGATAGTTAAGGCCCAGCCCTCATTAGCTGAATGGTAGATTTTTCTAATTAGTTCTTTCTAGTGTAATTAGCATGGATGAGTCTAATCATCTCATGTGAAACCAAATCTAATGCTTGGGAAGGAATGTCCTTGGCCTCTCTTTCAGATTGATTCCAAGGATTTTGTGTGTTTCTGCTGAGATATTCCTTAAAGAAACAGCAGTCTGTCTTCTTAAGGAAGGTAGGCTGCGAGGAATAAGTAGACTTGGACCTCATCGTGCATTTTTATGGAAGCCTAGAGGAAATTTTCCCATGAAAACAGGCAATCCTCATGTGGCAAGTGAATCAGATGTGGGCAGTAGCTGTAAGAAGGCCAAAATCATCAATGAAATTTTGAATCCACATGAGAAGTGAGTGTTCAAACACTGGACTTAAACCCCCAGTTCTTCTGAGCTCCATATTTCCCTGTAGGGATGTCTCCCTAGAAATGAACACAGGAAGTGAAATGGAAATAGAGCTTCATGTGCTGCTTGTGTAGCTCCTCTTGCTGCGAAACCCAAACAGTCAGAATTGTAATTTCCTTTGTTGTCAACAGTCTGAGCAAGGGAAGGCAATACTGAGTACTGTTGCACATACTTCGGGTTTAAATTGCTATCAACCCTCACTGTATAATTAAAGTATTAAAGTCAGTAAAAATGTTGAGTTTATCCTCTTTTTTTATTTTTTTTGTTTTAGACATCCAGGGCACGCAGGACACTCAGTTGGCCCCGTTTTGGGCTGATATGTTTGTACTGACTGGTCTCCACCAGTAATAATGACTTCACTTTCCAATTTGAAAATGTTTGGAAGGTTAAGGAAGTGCAGGGATCTGTGTGGTGCCATAACACAGCTCATCCATCTCCTCCTGGTGCTGCTCTGACACTGAGCACAGAGAGCTTCGGCACAGAGGCTCGAGGGACAAAGTGAAGGGCAGGACAAGGAGTGCCAAGGACTCCTGCGTTTTAGCTGGGAGCAGTGGCATCACTCAGGTCCCTGCATCCCAATGTGCAGGAGCATATTTAGCTCAGGCCCTCACTGCACTAATTATGATTAACTCTCAGCCACTGTCATTTTGGACCCAGTACTTTTGTGAGCTGACCTGTACCATGGAAGTTCTGGATTCCTTTGTGTCTTTCCTGCATGATTTACCCTTTCCCTGACCAGACTTAGCAGTTTAACAGCCCTATTTCTTAAGTACTTGAAAGTCTTTATCTGGAAAATTAAAAAGTAAATACAGTGATTAAAGATACCTCCTTAAAAAAACTACTTTATTCAAGCCCTGTCTGTGGGGATTTGCTTTTGCCAGTGGATTTACTGGGAATGCTGTAACCTGCTACTGCATTTACCTGCTAATGAGCTCAGGTCGTTTGTTTTGGAGTGAAAGGGAGACAGGTAATACTGGTGTGGCTGTAACAGAGATGGCTTCCCCTGGGCCCTGGGAGGAGGGACACAGCCCTGAGCCTTTTTTCTACAAAAGCAGTTGAATGCAGGTAAGCAGAGAGTGACAGAAGGTGCAGGTGATGCCTCTCACTCACGCTGTGGCCTCAGGGTGTATCTGTGTGATGTGTTTTTCATCTGAGAAGAGGAAGTCAGGTACACAATATAACAGCAATTCCCAACCTTTTCCAGGAAAATGGAAACACATCCTTGCTTCTGTGTTCAGTCCTCAGCAGACTCCTCACTGCCTGTCCTTTGTGTCACAGGTCCTGGGCACTGCTCTTCCTGAGGCCACCTGACCTTTTGCATCTTTTGTGGTTCTGGAGAAAGGGGTTTAGGGCCATCCTTATGGACGCAAAGAGACCGCTCCACAAAATCTACTGAAATTGCACTAAGAGATGAAAACAGGCTTAGTGCTGACATTCTGCAGACAGGGAAGGAGGAAGGCATGCTCTGTGACTTGATGGAAATGGCTGGATTTACAGGTGTTAGAATGAGGGGTTCTTTTTCAGCCCATTCCTATTAAAACCAAGGAATGGAGTAAAACTGCTGTGCTCATCACCTGGTGCAGGACTGGATTCCTCCAAGCATCCAGATGGAAAAATGGGAAATCCAGCTGGCTTGGGAATGGTGGGACCTGTCTCTGGGGGAAGGTGACAGTCCAGGGGAAAAGCAGCAAATAGCACAGAGCTTGAGCCATGGAAGCCCCATGGGATTTATGGAGTGGCAGAAGAGTAATGGGACTGAATTGAAATGTAGTTACTGATATTTTTTTATGGAAAAGAGGAAATGAGATGTAAACAGTATTAGTGTAATACAATTTTCATGTGAGATTAAAAGGAAAGCCAGGATTTGAGAGATTTCAAAATTGCAGTTACAGGATAAGTGATATTTGAAAGGATCCTACTTGATTTGATTAAACTGGAGTTCAAATGTCACTAGAGAGATGCATTACTTACAAGTTTCTCAGGGTTTTAGTTTGTGCATGCCAAGCCATGCTCATACCAAACCTGGGCAGGGATGTGTGGGGGTCAGGTCACAGATTAGGAGGGGGCTCAGGCTTGCAGGAAAGCTGGGTGCTGCTCAGAGGTGGGAGCGTGTTCTGCACTGTGGCTTTGGATGCTGGGCACCAGGGTTTGCAGGAGGTTTTCAGGGTTCACTCATAGTAGTTCCACAGAAAAATGCAGGTGGTGTTGAATCCTGTTCTCTGGCTGGAAGTGTTTGGCTCATGCCACATCCTGGCCTCTGAATGGCAGTGAGAGTTTGGATTTGCTGCTCCTTCTTCAGGCTTTTGGGTTCCCATTCTCTCTTTTCACTGTGGTGAGGTGGTGCTCAGTGATGGGAAGTGTTGGACAGACAATAACATGGTCAAATCCTGTATGTATCCAATATATCCTATATATATATCCTATATAACATGGTCAAATCCTGTATACTGTGTCCTGCCTTTGCTCACGCTGGCCTGGTGTCACTGGCCTGGCTCAGCACTGGGATGACTTCTGCAATGTAACTAACCTTTTTTAACCCAAATTTTGCAGCTGAGGCAGTGGGTTGAACAAGGATTTTAAAGCCATTTGAGAGGAAGGTGCTTGATAACTTTGCAAGCCCCAGTGATTTACCCGTGACCTCTCAGCACTGCTGTCTCTGGTTCACAGGCTGTGCCAGTTCCGTGTTTCCATTTGCCTTCCCAGGCCTCTCTGTGTGACATGCCAGTCATGGTTAATCACAGAGAAGCTCGGTGGGCAGATCCCTCCTGGGAAAGTGTCCTTCTCCTCTGACATCATGCCAGGTCCCCCCTGACAGCACTAGCATTTTCTCCAAGTGCACAAAGCAATCCCCACATCCCAGCCCCAGCCAGGGGAGATGTTACACCAGCATCTGGCACTAATATCTATTGTTGACATTTTGGGAATGAGAACATGAGCTATTAGCAAAGCTGTTTGCTTGTACCTAATTAATGTTCAAGTGTATACCCCTTCCTTTATCAGCCCTGCAGCAGCAAAGCAGACCCAGCGTTATCTTTCACCAGCTTTAAAACTTAATTATTTCCCGCCTTGGTGTTAAAGGCCGTGCCGTACAACTTGCTACCCTAATATAGATTTAATCAAATTACCCAGCCTCAGAGTGGCTTGATGGCTCTTTAGCTGAAGTGACTGTGTTTGTATATCAATAGAGCAAAATTTGGAGTGTGGTCTTCTGCTTTGGCAGGACACCATGGAAGTGAATGGATGGATGAACACCTCTGTCTGGAACAGGTTTGGAGAAACACAGGCAATTTCGATTCATTCAGTCAAACTGCAGCGTTGTGCAAAAAGCACTCCAAACCTTTCTCCAATATTGCAAGAAACAGCGCAGTGATGCTGCTCTGGGATGCTCAAGTGGGTGTTTTCAGCTGGATGAGAACAGAGCCCAGATCATGGGCACAGCACCAGGAAGAGTTTTTGCCCTCAGCTTCACCTGAGGCAAGCTGTGCCTGCGTGTGGAGGAGAGAGGGAAAAGAGACAGAATCAAAACTCCTCACTGCTGGGAGCCCTGTGTGACAAATTGTCTGTGGCCACTGTCAGAGACATGACTGAGAGGGGCTCACAGCATACAGAGAACCACACTCAAATCCTGACAGGGCAATGAAGCAGGTAATTGATGTAATCCAGTATTTTCCTAAGAATTTAGTCCTTGTGTGTGATCTTTGGAGTTTTTAAATCTAAGCTGAATTCAACATACTTTAATGCATGGTGAGTAAATGGCCATGAAGGGTTTCTTCTTTGGGGAATCTCATTGTAATGTAGTGTGATACACCTCCTAAAGTGATTTTAAGTGGTCTCAGCTTGGTTTGCATTGAGACCCTGCTTTAGCCCTCTCCTCTTTGCCATTCAGTACAAAGATCAGCCTGTGAGTAATATGCCCTTAAATAATTCAGAGAGCAAAGATATGCTGCTGGCCTCATCACTAAAGATGATGTCCTGGTGTACTGTGTTTGGGCTACTGTTCTGAAATAATCTCTGTGTGTTTGAATTCTTTAGCACCACAAGAATTAGTGACTGGTTGGGAGAGGTTTGAGGATGCTTTTATAGCACAGACTTTTAAACCTGGCCAGCAGGTCACTGCGAGTCACTGCAGATGCTCTTGGTTTTGCCTACAACAAAACCTCTCAGACATGGTTGTGATGTGAAGAGTACCCATGATGGATGTCCAGATTTATTTTACTGAAACCCCAGACATTGCTAAACCTGAATATCAAGTGTGAAGGGCTAGTTTGCCACATCACTGCACTTTTTTTAATCACGACCTTGTTTTTAGGAGAAACCAGATTTTTGGATGAGCTCAGGTCTATCTAGGCACTTTAGCAAAGATCAGACTTTGAAAAGAATTTAGCAGGTCAGTGGCTAAGATTGTGTCACAAGACATCCCCTTTTACCACAGCAGGGGCTGCTGAGCACTAAGTTCTTTAAAAAAAAAAAAAAAAAAAGTAAAAAAAAACCCCTAATTTAAGAAGTGCTGAATTTTTTATTAGAAATTATGGTTCAGGAGATGATTTTAAGGGGTTGTCTTTAACACAGGTGTGGGTGAGGGGAGGTGAAAAAGCTTAAACACATTACATTGCATGATTTATCTGTGATGAAACTGCCAGGAGATCTTCCCTTGCACAGGCTTCCTCAGAAGGTTTGTTCATTGTCAGACTCTGAGCAGCAAGCAGGTTACAGCAACTTGTGTCCTCTTCATACACCTCTCTGCGTCCTTTCTGCATCCACCTGAACAAGTGATGAAAAAGCAGAACCCCTGAGAGGCAGTAATAAAATCATAATGAATCCTACATAGACCAATAACCTTCAATTCCTGTTTCATGTGGGTCCAGTAGCCTAAAGCCTAATCCAGTGCAGGAAGTGTGGCTGCTGACCTGGAGGCGCTTTAGCCAGGAGCCTCTGCTTTCCCTGCTGCAGAGCAGGGCTGACTTTGCTCGTGTGACTCCCTGGGTTCTCTTGCCCTGTAGAAACACCAAGTGTTGTTGCTATGATAACCTGAATGTAAGACAAATCTTTTCCACATCAGAAATCCATGTGTGACAAAAACTACACTTGGCTACAAATTTATGGGCTGCATTACATCTCTTGGATGCAGAAGGCTGAAGGTACCCAGGGCAGGTACTGCCACGTAAATCCCTGCCAAGTGTTTAAGGCATTTGTGCTGATGCTTTCTTGGTGTCTGTGCTGCACCAGAGGATCCAGGAGCTCTGAGCCACGCACTCAGTGCCAGCAGATGCAAGGGCAGGTGCAGGGAGGTGGCCCAAGGCAGCAGCACTGTCCCAGCAGTGCTGCCTTCCCTACCAGAGTCAGGCAGCCAGAACACAATGAGATTAGGAGGCTGTTTAGGAGGAAGCTGCCTATGGCAGGTCCTGCTGGCTTCTGGGCAGCTGGGCTTTTGAAATCCTCTATAGGGCCGGGGAGGAGGAGAGTGGGGGGGGCTGAATGCCATGGGCGTGGGGCATCTGGGGATGCCTATGTATAGCAGAATTTCTCAGGTACCATTTGGTTGGTCACTTTTCATTTCTTAGAAGTGTATTTTTGGGTTTGTTTTTTTTTATCCTTGAAAAACTAAGAGTTGTCTGAGACTGGAAGCTGCCTTGAGTCACTGCAGAATTTATTTTGATTATTAAAATGGCAGTACAAACATTTTCACTTCTTACACATTCTGTGCCAAATTATGCAGCACAATGCAGTAAATTTGAGACATGCTAAGGTTTTGCAGTAGGCAAATAAAAGAAGGTTGAAATAGTTGGTTCTGGTTTTTATCATGGTTTAGCATCAGACATATCTCCTTTCCTTGTAAGTTAGAGCTGTCTGTGTAGCACTATTGTCATCCACGAGGGATCTGGGACCAGTATTACAGATTTAACATGCTCAGGGAAACCAATACTGAGCTATCAACCGATACATGACACTAATACAGGGTTCACTTTTACACTCAGCCAAAAAGAGAGAGAGACAGATTGTTCCAAGTTTAGACAAGCTGTAAAATCCTTTCCTAGCAGGTAGTGCACTGGCCAGCCCTTGAGACCGTTCTAATTGCTTTACATCTGTACAAAGGTTCCTTGTAATCGGGCTTTCTGCCTCCATTTGTCTTCTTTTCAGCCTCTTAGTAAAGGCCTTAATTGGTCTTAGTGGGGCTTTTCTCAGTTAGTGCAGCCATACCTTAAAGGCTGAGCAAGTGCCGGCGTTACCTGGGGGGGAACAGAGGGAGCAGAGGAGAGACATCAATACTTCTTTACCTTTAACACTGTAATTAATGGGCTCAGAGCAAGGAACAGGTTTGGAGAAATTTTAGCTCTTTGGGGGATTTTGAGACAGATCAGACAAAACAGAGCCAGGGTGGAATTCTCTAGAATTTCTCCCTGCTTCATTTCTCTGCGAACAATCATTAGCCTTGTAATTGTCTCCTGGTAAACTGCTGTATCAGGTTCCATTTTGTCCTCTTTAGAGGATCGAGTTGCCTTTAAATCAATAGTTTGAAGTACTGGGGGATGTATGTGAAAGGAAGTGCCCTCTAATTTCTGTTTCTTAGCTACTAATTATTTAATAATACATTTTATTGCCTATTAAAATGTGGCATAACTTGCTTGTCAGCAAAACTAGATGGAACATAATCATTTGAGAAGGATAATTGGCACTTTTGCAGATGGCTTTTATTGCAAGGCTGGTTTGTTGTTGCAGGAGCTCCTTGCCAGGTTTGCTCACGGGCTCTGCGGGGCGGTCAGCGTGACGAGCGGGCTGCAGCAGCACAGCTCAGCCTTTCTCCTGTGGCACCCGGAGAATTTGGGGTGCACGTGGGTTTCTGACCTGAAAGCTGCTGTGCTGCCTGGAGAGTTCCTTCCTTCCTTCCACTCTGGTCTTTTATAAGAACCCTTGTGGGTTTTACCACCACGCTTTTGGTCACTAGGTAGAGCAAAATAGGAGAATTTGTTTGGCTAACTGATTAATAGAGGTAGGTAAAGCTGGGCCGGGGGGTTGTCTTGAAGTCATTTTGATATTATTATTATTATTTTTTGGTGCAATCAGAAATGCATGTATGCTTTTGGGTGAACTCTATATAGCTTGTACAGTCAGTATGTGCAGTGACACTCTGAGTGCTCTGCAGTGCCTGCCCTGAAGTTTAATAGCTTTAGACAAATAACTGGAGGTTGGCTCACTGCCCTCCCATCGCTTCAGGGTCCTTGTCATTGTTACAGTGACCAGGTGGAAAATCCTCTGGCCGTGCCTTGGCCAGAGGACAGATCCCAGGGCTGTGCTGCAGGCCCTGTTCTGATGGTCACTGAGGTGCTGGGCTCTCTGGGTGGGTGCTGATGGTTGTGACTGAGAGGATCAATGGGTCTGTGCCAGGGCTGAGGAGCTGCGAGAGCTCTGCAATAGGGACCCTGCAATGTGGGCATGAGGGGAACTGCTCCTCAAGGATCGCCGATGGACAAGAGCCTCTTCCTTAGATTCCAACAACCAAGTTTTCCAGGGTGACCTTTGAATCCCATTCTGCTTCTTCTGATTGTGTTGTGTAGGAAAGCTCTGGTTTATGTTTATTTTAAATTAAATGAAGAAGAGACTGGAACAGACTGTTTCTTATTAAATACTCCTGCAGTTAAATTCTGGTGGGTTTTTTTCCTCCTGGGGAATGCTTTTGTTTATAAAGAAGTGTTCCCTTTTCTGTAATTGTTTTGCTTCGTGTCCCACGAACTGGCCTTGTTTGGGGAAAGGTTTTTAGGCCAGTGCTCATGGCAGATCCTACTTCAGGCTGCACTGGCATCACTCAATTCCCTGCTCACTATCACGGGTTCATCCTCCCCTCTAATGGCTTCAAGCTAGAGCAGCGTTTCCATTTTCTGCAAAAGAGCTTTATTGAGTGCTAGTGTTATTCTTTGGAGAACTGTTGGGAATTCAGGGATGAAATCATGCAAGTGAGATTCAGTGTCTTCTTGG
This sequence comes from Oxylabes madagascariensis, assembly GCA_013400675.1. Classification (NCBI taxonomy): domain Eukaryota; kingdom Metazoa; phylum Chordata; class Aves; order Passeriformes; family Timaliidae; genus Oxylabes; species Oxylabes madagascariensis. The sequence goes on from VYZR01090512.1 coordinate 84,859, forward strand.
TACCTGTTTTCGATAATCTCTCCAAATTGTCTCTTCCTCATGGCAGTCAGAGAACAGAATCAGAGATGCTGATGTTCTTGTCCACAGCCATTCCTTGTGAAGTGAGTGCTGCGCAATCAGCCCCTCATGGAGAAGTTAATGCAGTACCAGGAACTGGTCCTTAAAGGTCTTGATAATTTACCTGGAAATCATTTGTGTTTCATTAGTGAGGACAGGCCTGGAGCTGCCTGTTTCAGAAAGCAGTTGCTCCATAGTCATTGGTTCTGTGGCACCCACAAACTGCCCAAGCCGTGGGTAAATGCTGTGGTACAGATAGGAACGGGTAGACAGACTGGAAAAACAGTTTTCATCAGCATTAGTGCCTCTTGATGACTGAAATCAGGACAAGGATATCCAAAAAATGCCATCTTTGCTGGGGTTTAGCTGCATGTGCTACCAGTGCTAGCAGCATCTCTTGGGGTCAACAGAAATCTCTTGTTGAGATTGCAATAGAGTCACTGTGCATGTAGACAAGATGGAAAATTGATCCATTACACTTCAGCTGGAGTTAAATGAACAGAGCATTGTTAACCTGACAGCATTCTGAAGAATTCAGATACAAGGATTTTGCTTTAATATCATATATTGAAAATTTACTATCAGACTCAGCTCAAAGTTTCTCTGCAGTACAGGCAAATTATAAAGGTATTCTTTTCCCCTAAGATGAGGAGCAGGTAGCTGAATTTGTCCTTCATCTCCCATGTCTGCAGTTTCATCGATGTGCCTGGTGAGTCTCCAGAGCTGGTGTCAGGCAGTCCAGTTTCAGATGGGGTAGATGAGGGAGCAGGAAGTTGCAGGCTCCCAGAGCTGTGCTGGATTCATTGCTGGGATTTCAGAGCACTCCCATGGACATGATCTTTCTTTCCCTGCTCCCTGTCCCAGGCACAGTAATTCCTGTTCCTCTCTCTTGATCTTGCTGGGCCTCTCAGTGGGGAATTCATACTGCAGTGTGATGCAGTGGCATTGGTCCAGTCCCAGCATTAAAGTGGAAACACAGGGCAGAGCTGCTGTGAAAGCAGCTGTCCAGCCATTCCCATTCCCATTCCCATTCCCATTCCCATTCCCATTCCCATTCCCATTCCCATTCCCATTCCCATTCCC
>VYZR01090512.1:86384-100421 GCA_013400675.1 Oxylabes madagascariensis
CCAGGATGAGCAGAGGGATGGGGCAGCTCTGCTGGGAGGAAAGGCTGGGAGAGCTGGGAATGTTCAGCCTGGAGAGGAGAAGCTTTGGGGTGACCTCACTGTGACCTTGCAGGACCTGAGGGAGCTGACAGGAAAGATGGAGAGAGATTTACAAAGGCTTGGAGTGACAGGACAAGGGGGAGTAGCTTCCACTGGCAGAGGATGGGTTAAGGTTAAATTTTAGGCAGAAATTCTTCCCTGTGAGGGTGGGCAGGCCCTGGCACAGGATGCCCAGAGAAGCTGTGACTGCCCCTGGATCCCTGGCAGTGCCCAAGGCCAGGCTGGATGGGGCTTGGAGCAGCCTGGGACAGTGGAAGGTGCCCCTGCCCATGGCAGTGGGTTGCACAAGATGAATTTAAGGTCCCTTCCAACCCAAACAAGTCTGTGATTCCATGGTATGTAATCATCATCTAACTGGAGGCCCGTAGATGTTCACTGTGTCATCTCCACGTGCTGACCACTTAAAAAATTAAGATCAGGAAAATTCTGGTGTTTGAGCTTTTTCTTTTTACCAAGAGGAAAACACAGGCCTTAAACAAGGCCTTATTAAGGTGATATTTGAGGAAAGAACTATAAATCTGCCGAGCTTTTAGAAATAAAAGCCAGAGTAGGCCTAATTGACTCGAGATACAATGACAAGTGGATGAGCTGTAGTACAGGTACTCTCTGTTAGGCACAGGGGGTGACAGACAAAGGGAAACAGCACTCAAGGGTCTGAGTGACATTTTTACACAATGCAGACAAGTACTTGGCAGCATCTTCCCTTTGCCATGGCTCTGTGTACTCTGATTCTTCAGCAAACAGTTCAATTAGCTGTGGTCGCCCTTTGTTTGCTGGAACATCGTTGGTGTTATTTCCTGTTTACTTAATATCTGAATTTTATTCCAAAATCCCAGACCAATTAGGCAGACTATTGAAATATTTGACTTTAACGTAAATCAAAGAATGTGAAGTAGCTTTTTGTGCTAATTTTTATTGCTGGGTCAGGCAGGGTTTTGCTGGTTTTTATAAGTTTTGAGCTGTGTTTGAAAGCACCAGCTGTGACTGTGGGCCCAGGCAGCATCCATCAGAAACTGATGGCTCCCTTTAGTCCGTGCTGGAAACAGCAATCACATTCTTAATCAAACTTAAATTAAACCAAGCCAAGGGAAGTAGCTCTCCTTTTGCATTTGCAAGACCTGGATTTTGCAGTGAACTTGGGGATGTATTCAGGTTCTCAAGGGAATGGGCAGAGATTTTAATTCCCTAACAGTGCCTGAAACAGTCAATCCATGGAGCAAGTGGAGGTCAGGTGTCAAGACAGGCAGCTGCTGAGAGACAAGGAAGAGAAATAATAGGAGGGAAGGGGAAAAAAAACACCATCAAAGTGAACTGATTCACCATGTGAAGTTAAGTGAACTACATTACAACAGACATAGTGTCTGGAGGAACTAATTGCTCATGTGGTTAGCTAAGTCAGGCCTACCTGAGACCTTCTTGACTCTGGAAGCTATTAAATAGAACAGAACTTGCTAAAAGCAGGGAACTTCAAAAACATGATCTTTACTTTCCCTCCTTTCTCTCCCCTCCTTCCTTAAGGGAGACATTACTGATTGAGAGCAGATTTCAACAGCTTTTTGGCAATACTGAAGACTCATCTGTAGTCTCAAGCAATTATTGTTGAAGCCTTGCTGATCTTTTCTTGAAAAGTCCAGAACCACAGACATTTCTTAGTATATTAAAAAAGAAGATGATCTAGGTGTTGTGCAAGCTTTGAATCTGCTCCATAAAGCATTTTCTTTGTCATTAACACAGACGTGACTCATTGCTTGTAATACAGAATTTGACATTTATGTTGGTGGCAATTAAAAGTGAGTGAAGCAGTTCTGGCACAAATAACCAGCTTGAAAGTGTATAGTGAGCAGAGAATACTGCTTCTTTTCTTTTTGGTATTCAGAGTAAAAATGCCTGGGTGGCTTTGGAAGGAGTGGGAAATAGGTGTTCATCCATATGTGTGTTTCGGCTCAGACTGGAAAGGCACGTCATACACCTGTGGAATTCCTCCAAAATGAGAAGATCAAGTCATGCCATTGTATGGATTTCTGAAAGTGTAGCACCTGTGAACATGTCATTTAAACTCACCTGACTGAATAGATAAAGCCAGGAATCCATCTTTCAACACCCGTGTCTGACTTCCCACTGGGACAGAGCAAAGGTTGTTATTCTTAGGATATTCCCAGTTATTCTGAGACACAGCAACACCAAAGTGCTCTGGTGAATGTCCTTGTGCTGCCATTATCTCCTCCAAAGAGAAGCTAACAACACCAGAGTGAGAAAATGAGAGTAATAGAGCAAAATGGAGAATATCAAAGGCTGAAGGAAATAAAAGCACTGGGCAACTGGTGTGAAACAAGTTTGATTTCTTGCCAGATTTGTATATATATAGCCTGAGTATGAAAATTCCAGTGAACTTCCCCATATTTTGTTTTAGCCTTTGCCATAAGGAAAGCATTTTCTTTCGTTGAGGTCAGTGAGTGTATCAGAATTATGCCCAGTTCCTTTCAAAGGGGAGAATACACAAAGGGGAATTTTGCTGTGATTTCCAGGGGAAAACAGGAGAATTGACTTGAGGATTTTGGAGGTAATTGCATATGCTAGGTTCCACTTGAACAGAGTTTTCCAGTAAATGTCAGGTTCTTGATTCTTAAAAAGCTGCTTTTACCAACGTAAGGGATATTTTCTGTGAGTCCTCGGAAGTTTAGAAAGCAGCGTCTTAAAGTAAGCATTTGTTAAGAGTGAAAAACTTTCCTGTTGAGTGTCCCTGAGTTAGTTAAGCATCCAAGGAGTGTACAAATATATACATTTGATTTCCTTCAGCTCAGAGAAGAAGGTTTTCCTACTGTGCAGACTTTGAACAGTAAAACTGAGATTACAAACAAACAAAAAAATCACGCTTAACAGTGTTCTGGTTTTAAGTACATGGGGCTGTGGAGGTGATGGAAACTGTTGTACAATGTAAACTGTGCTGAATCAAACAATTTTACTAGTCAGAAGTATGAAAAAACCCCAAACTCCCTAGAATTTCACCATAGCAGAGTCCATATTGGATAAGGAAGACAGAAATAAGAAGGTATTTTTGTTTTTTCTTAGAAAACACTGCATATGATTTCCTTTTAGCATTGAACTTCTCTAGGCACAGTTTGAGTGGATGATTTGCTAGTTGTTCACTCTGTAAATAGTCCTTTTATTGAAGTGATCAAGTTCTCTTGACATGGCTTGGAGAGACAAAACAAGTACCAGGAGATGGGGTTTTGTAGTGCAAGTAAATATACTTTATGTGTGAAATTTTCTCCCTCCTGCCTAACCTTGACAGCACATTAAAATTGTTAAAATTAGCTTCTCCTGAAGCACATCACTTGTCTCAAAGAATGATTGACATTCTGGATTTCATGTCTGCTTTTATTAGTTAAAGTAGTGAATTGATGTCCAATTTAGATATCTAATCAATATTACAATTTAGCCAGTAAAGCTGATGTATTTTTGTATTCTATGTTGTGACCCAGCCCCAAAAGCACAGAGGAAATAGGACAGGTGAGAGTAAAAACTGAAATCTTGAAGCATGTGTGTAAAACCTCTGGACCAGGACCCACCAAAATGGAAAGAAAAAGAGAAAAGGAAGCTCAAAGACTGTATCGAGTGTGAAAAAAAACAAGTGAAGGAACTTGCAGTCAGTGTTGGGATCATGAACAAACAGAGCAGGGAGAACTTTATTGCTTTTTTATAATGAGATAACATACATATAAGAAATGGAGTGGGTTTTTTGTGGTGGTTTTTGGGGGGATTTTTGTGGTGGTTTTGTGTGTGTGTTGTTTTGGGGGTTTGGGAGGGTTGATTTGTTTGTTTGTGGGATTTTTATGCATTTTGTTTTGTTTATTTTTGGTTTGGTTTTGTTTTGTTTCTATTAATCAAGAAATTCTGGTAAGGGTAGAGCTGGGAATGAAAAAGTTTCCTGAAGCAGTGAATTTGGGTGTTTCTAAGTCTGGTATCCTCAGAATCAGCAAATGAAGTAGGTGGGTTAATTTCCTTTATTCAATCCTTGTGGCAGCAGTTAATGGGGCTCTGTTCTGTTAATTATTGATCTTACCATTTCAGCAATCAGACATGTGGAAGTGGGCACTATTATCTAGTAATTGACCATACTGGAGGGTTGACATGATGCTAAGAGTGTTTAACATAGAGATAAGATCAATTATAAGATAATGGTTTCCACTGTAATGAGCTGGTGTAAGTAGGAAACTTGCTCTTAAGGTATTTATCAGGGAAGAATGCTAGGACAGAGCTACCACTGTTTTTCTGTGGATAAACCTAGGATAACTGTTGGTTCACAGGGACTGGATATCGAAATAAGGTGGGATGATGGGATTGATAAAATTTCCATAAGTGTTATAAAATAGTTAGCATAAAAGAGGGAGAATGAGGAAAATGCCGATTTCTCAAAACCAGGATCTTGTGGCATTTGTGATTAAGTTACTTTTCAGAATCCAACTACTTTTCTATAAACGGAAGTGAAAGAAGAGCATCTCTTTACCAGCAGACTCATAAGAAGGATGCCAAGCCCTTAAAAAAGGGAAGGAAAAACCCTCATTCAAAAAAGGAACTGTGAAAACAATGTGCAGCTGCAGCCAGGAGGTTTCTGAGCCTCTGCTCGAGCTCTGCCAGTGCCATAAGAGCGTTTCTGGCACGTGGTTATTAGTGCAGTGAGGACTTTCATTGTTGGGATTTAGGGTCTTGAATTTCAGATCCTCATACAGGATCAAGAGGAACTGGAGATGACAGGTATGATCAGCACTGTCACCACCGGAATGGAGGTGAATTAGGGAAGGCAGGAAAGATCAATAGAAAAACTCAAATTCAGGTATGCAGAAAACAGTGTTTTCAGGGAACTGTCATTTCACATGCCACATCCTAATTCCCTTCATTTTCTCAACGCCTTGCAGAAAGAAAAACTGCACAATGAGTGCTGGTAGAAATAAAACCCTTCTTCCTGGGCCTGAAATGAGAACTCCTCCAGCTGTTTGACCAGCACAGAATTTACAATCATGGCATGACTTGAATCAGTAAAAATGAATTCTGTTAGGTGGTTCTATTCCTGGCTCATGCACATCCTAAAAATGAGGATTTGAGAGTGTTCAAAGGTTGCTCCCTATTTTTCTTTTTATTTTCTTTTGAAAAGTAGTTTCACTGCATCTTCAAAGTACTTTAATTTATAAAAAGTTATTGCATGGCATGCAACTTGTAAGATATGAGAATTGGGGGATAAAAAAACATTAAGGCAATGTATTTTCATGAGTTTATATATAAAAGTTACAGTGCTTTGCTTATATTGGTTTTCTTTTTTGTAAGAGATGAACAAAGAATGGCTCTTGCTTTGTTTCTCATTTCCCATTTTATACAGCACATTTGGAGCAAAACTACTCTGCCATCTTTGGTTAGCATTCAGCAGGCAGCTTCGGAGCAGAGCGAGCTTTTCTTTCTGGATGTTCATCTGTTGTTTTGCCTCAGTCCTGAGCAAGGAGCTGCTCGTGGCTGTAAACTCCAGGCTGATTGCCCATGCTCCTTCCCAAAAGCTGGACCTTGCTCTTTGTCCCCTCTCAGTTCCTGCAGACAGAGCTGTTTGGACAGGCTGAGTTGGTTGATCTTGCAGAAAATACATTGCTTAAAGCTCTAGTTCAGGTTAAGAATGGGATATAAAAATCTCATACTTCCCCCCCTGCCCCCAAATCAAAATATTAAAATGCTGAAAGTAGAAATCTTCAAGCAGAGAACTTCACTACTCTTGGCTGCAACAAAGCTTTTGTTATTCTACAAAAAAAATTGCCTTTTTCTTTTCTTCCATCACTGTCAGAACGACGTTATTCTAATGGACATGCTCCTTCTTGGTATTTGGTCTTTAGCTGGATTTATTCTGTTTGGATTGCTGCAGTGAGGGAGGGAGCGCAGCCTTGGCCTCCAGCTTGCTCCTTCCCATTTCAGGAGCCCAGCACACGTGGCTGGGGAAGAAGCTACGTCGGTTCTGCTGTCTCCACTATGTAAAACCATGCTGGCTGCAGGAAACAAGTCCTGGCTGATGAACCTGTGATTTGGGAGGACTTGGAACGCCAGATCCAGGTGGTGTAGTGGGGTGTGTGTTGTCAGTCATGGATTAGTTCAGTTTCTGGTGGTCCCAGAACCTAGTGGTCCCACGTTCCACCTTTCTTAAGAAGCAGAGAGAGACAAAAAGCAGGAAAACAGTAACAATTGCCTTTTTTAATTGCCTTCGGTCTAATTTCTTACAGCCCAGTCGTCCACCGTTCTCCCCCTGTAGGGATGAGGGAAATGGCTGGTTTGTGATGGCCCATTGACCCAGTACCATGGCTCAGAAGGAAATCAGAATGTTCTGGTTCCTTGATTAGGATTTTAGCTGGGTATGCCTTAAATTTCCCTGGTTAAATATTGATCTTATCTTTATAAGGCTTTAAGGTTTTGAGGTTTTCCTCGATGCTTCTGACTGTGAGATCACAGTCTGACTTCACGGTGCTCTTGTAATTAACCCATGAAGATTAAAATTAGTGTCATTATCACTGTAACAGCTAATTGGTGCCTGGCTTACTCAGCAGTCCAGCACTAAGCAATTTAGGCAGATGTCCAGTATTGCTACACAGATGCACACCCTGGGTAATACTAAATGTCTTTTTTGGAAGGTGCTTATTTTGCTGTAGCAATAGAATGTACTGTATCCTTATTTTTGTGAAAAAATCCTGGCTTTGTTTAAGAAATATACTCTGTCCTTTGAAGTGCTGTGATTTAGACCTAAAATTCCAGTAACTGGTGTCTGCAGAAGGGGAAGGTTCCTTTGCTCCTTTTCCACTGTACAGTCCTGAAAGTAACTCACACCCCTGTGAGTGCCTGTACAGCACTGTGGGGCCCAGGGGATTTCTCTGCTGGATTGTCCTCTGAGAAATACAGGATTAAAAAAAAAAAAAAAAAAAAAAAAAAAAAAAAAAAAAAAAAAAAAAAAAAAAAAAAAAAAAAACGCGCTTCTTTAANGAAAAAAAAAAGAGAAGAAAACGTGCCTGCTGATGAAAGTAGCTGTCAAATTAGCAGGTCTAGAAGTTGTGTGTATTGTTACGAGCTGCTCAAGTTCACACCAGAGCGACCCAACCCAATCCGTCTTTCTCAGTTTACATTTTAATTGGCTTGTACTTAAGTTTTTTAAACACTGTGAGACTGCTGACATACACTGTAATATCATGTGAATAATTTATAGGAGCTGTTTGAGATGAGCGGGGTTTTTGCTTCTTTTTTTTTTTTTTTTTTTTATTTGGAGATGTGAAAATCTACCTGAAAATAGAAGGCTCTTATTCNATTGGATAAAAGAAGAGAGAGAATTGGAGGGGGGAAGAGCAAAGGAGAGGAGCATCAAACCAGCAGCATGTTGCTTGCTGGGTGTTAAATGTTTTTGCTGGTGCCTCTGACTGCATTTGGGATTTCATGGAGGTTTGTACAATGCAATCTTATTAATAACTGTTCCGTCAGGAGAGCACCCAATTAAATTGAATTGGGTTTGTGATTCCCTTTACATTTCTTAAAATGTGTGGATATAAAGCCTCTCCAATGTGAGGACTGGCTAACAAGGATTGTGGGGGTTGAGGTTCAGTTTGCGTTACTCCTTTTTCCTTCTCTTATTTAGGACTTTTCTGCTTGCAGATTCAGATCCAGCCACTGCGGCAGGGCTTTGCTTTGCCCTTGTGGAGGCTGCCAGGGGCAGAGCAGCTCCCAGAAAGAACTCCCAGTCTGCTTGGGGCCTTGCCCCTAGGAACAGAGACTACTGGTCCTGTAATTAAGACTTAAGGGAGCATCCTCTTGCTGTCTTAGGGAGCTCAAAGTTTGCTGGGGCATCTTGAATGCAGCAGGAATACATTCTGATAGTGTTTATAAACTGTCAAGAGCTGCTGTTTAAAGAAAAACCGAGTCTCCTGTCAGCTGCTTCAGTGCATGGGGAGCAGGGTCGGTTGTTGATGCCTTGGGAGCCTTTGGGAAAGAAGCAGGAGCTCGGCCCCGGGTCCCACCCTGCTGCTCCTCCCTGCTCCAGGGCAGGGCTCGCTGCCGGGCTCTCGGACCTGCGTTTTTTCCCAGCCCCTGCTCCTGCAGCCCTGGCTGCAGGGCTCTGCTGGGCTACCAAAGGTGGGTTGAGCCCCTGCCCAAACCCTGCTGCAGGCTGGCTGCAGGAAACACCGAGCTGAGCTGTCGCCAAGGGCAGGTGCCTGGAGCAGAGCGTGGGGCAGGGCTGTGTTCGCTGCCTGAGAGGGAGCCCCAGTGCCACGAGTTAGCCCTTAATGTTTGATTTCCTTCTGCTTTGATTTAATCTCTGGAGATCATTTCAGCTGTTCACTTGTGACTTCTGTGCACAATTTTGAACACAGCTCGTGATTTGGAGAGTTACTGTGTAGATATTCCAGTTATTGATACTATAGTTACAACAGATTTAAACTGCTGAGATGCTGTTGAAATGGATTTTGACCTAGAGGTGACAAGAGTACTTGTCATTTTACATGTGCAGCTGCTGCCCTTCTGTGAAATGTATGAAGACTTGTACTTTGGTAGCTCTTAGCGTCTGATAACTGCCAAAAATCTTGAAAAACAATGTTTTTACATTAAATTCTGCTTGTTTTCACACTGGACTTTGGTAATTTTCCCCCAGTAATTTGTTTTAGCATTTGCACAACACGTTACTCTTTTATGTTCTGCTTATTTGAAAAATCTTTTGTCTGCTTTGTAAGATAAAAAATCAAAACAAAAGCAAAAGCTTTGTGTTGTATTGTGCATCTGACTGTGAAGATCAGAGATTTGGGGGATCTCAGTGTGTTCACCATACCTGGAATGAATGTGTTCTTTTAAAAACAAAGGCAACAATGCTCAGGCAGAGTTGCATAATTCCCGTGCTCAGGAGAGGCAGATGCACGAATTTCATGGCCACAATGCTCCTGCCTGCAAATCCGAGGGAAGAGATCCAAGTAACAAAGGTCTGAATCCGTGGAGATGAACCATTTCAGGTCTGTGAGCTTTACCTTGATAAGAATGCCCAGAGCCTTAACCCTCCATTCTTCACACGTCCTGCGGTGCCTCGTTTTTCCAGCATATGCTGTGTGACATCCACATTAATCTGAGCGCCCTGCAGTAGCAAAGCACAGCAGGATGAGTTAAGGACAGGCTGTTGGCCTTAACTTTCATTTTTCTGCTTTTGTTGCTGTGTGTCATGGATAAAGGTGACCTGCAAGGGAGGAGGGGAAAAAGAGCCTTCTGCTTGTGTCCCATTTGCTTCGTTAGGTTGTACAAAATGTTTTGAAAGGTTGTTTGTTTAGTCCTTGGCTGCTTTTGTTTTTTTGTTCTCTTTCAGAGATATCAGATCCAGACTTCTCTGGTTTTCCTAGGAGGCATAGTAGAAAACTGAAGAGCTCTTGGGATTAAAAGTCCAAAGCTCAGGCGGTTGAAAGGGAAAGAGGATTTTAGTTGTAACATTTTTAACCTCTCGGTTCTTTGTTTCTGTTTGTTAGTACCAGCTCAGCACCACTCCTGCTTCATGTCTTTCACATTCTGGCTCTTTGGTTAAGATGTGAAGATCTCTCATTCCCACTCTCTGATCCTCCAGAGAACTCCAGCAAACACAGAACTTAAACAAACACCTCCTCAGCCACCACATGGATCTACAAACTCCTGGTCTTTTCTCAGACATGCACACACACAACAGATACCTTTTTATTGTTTGTTGCCCACATTCTCTGCTACTCTCGAACTTCTTGAGGGCACTCTCTTGAAACTCCACTTGTCTTATTTTCCCCAGAAGAAAACCGAGAAAATAGGATCTATTTACTCTGAAGAAAAAGTGTGATTGTATTTCTTTCATTTATATTGACTGCAACAGGATGGTCTGACTCAGGAATTTAGAACAGGCAAAAATTATTTCCTCTAATTATTTTTTTATTGAAGAGCTAGTTTTGTACCATTTATTTTTATTATAGTTGCTGTTTCATTAGTGAGATTCTCATCCTGAAGTTTAATACAGAGGAAAGAATAGGAAGAGGAATTAATAATTGATCTTAATCATCTCTTTGGAGCTGCTGCACTCTCCTCCAATTAATTTGAGGCATTACAAGAGCTCTTGTAGATTGAAGGGGGCAAGCCCATGTATTAATAATCTGTAGAGCTTTGGCATATATGACAGTACCATGGGGACACTCACTCTCTATCCCTGCATATGTTCCTTTTGTACACGTGGTGACTTCAGGAAATCTGGTTAAACCAGCTGAGGGGCCTCTTAGTGTCTGTCGGTGTTTGGACAGGTCACAGCAGGCTCTCCCATCCCTGAAAATTGAAAAGCTTTGCCATTTTTCTTAACCATAGCTAGATGGTGATGGTGTATTATAGATCTTCTGATATTTTTAAAGGTTGTCTAAACATACAAGCTTTGAGGGAGCTGTAAAGGCAGGTGAGGAGTTGAACAGTTGAATTTGAATGCATGCTGCGTTAAAGACACATGAATTGTGAAATTTAGAAAGCTTGACTACATCTGTAACCATGCCTAGTGTGATGACACAATCAGTGATTTCTGTCCTGAAATACAAAGCCCAGTATTTAACATAAAAACCCAGTGTGGGCTGGTCTGGCTCCTTCTGTGAATCCAGACTTGCTTCTTGTTTGACATCCAGGGGTTCGGGTATTTGTGGTGCAAATTCACGTGTGGCCTGGATCATGGCAGTTGTGCTCCTGGACAAAGTTTGTGTTTGCTCCTCTTCTTACTGTTCCTCAATACAAATTTTTTCTATGTGCAAATTGAATTACATGGAAATGCTTCTTTTTAGACCAGAGAGGGCTGTATGTGTGTATGGATGGCTTGTGAGGGATTGCAGGGGGTGCAGCCATCAGTCCCTGTGCTGCCTGATCAGGGCAGAGCATCCAGAAACTGCCTCAAATGACAAAGGGATTGGAATCAAATCACAGAGGTACTTGGAATCAAATGGGAGTGGATAAAAGAATTGGCTGTTTCCTGAACAGCCTGCATCCTTTCTGGAACTGCAGTAGAGTTGATTGTGAGATCATCCCATGCCTATCCCAGGAGAAAGTCAGGATTAGTTAACTGGCTCTACTGGCAGTCTTCGAAACCAGTTAAACCATTAAAGGAAAAGCAAAAATTATTTTTTCTCCAGAGCTTCTCAACATTTTTTTCAACTCTGCTGTGATTCTTCTGTGAAAAACATTGAGTTTGAAAAAGCAGCAAATTTTGGCAAATACAATCTTAACCAAAACCTTTGTCAGGGTTTTCATGGACAATCTGCACAATGAGTGCTGTTCGGGCTTTGGCCCCTGGGCAGGCACTGACCACACAATTTAACAAACCTCAGTGGCGAGTGTACACTTTCTTTGCCCCACAAAGTCCGTGTCAGAAGCTGTTGTCAGAGCCTGCCTTGTGCTGTCTGACTTGACCAGACCTGAGTGTTTTTCAGCCCTCCTTCTGTCACCTGTGACATCCTGTGCTGATGTGCAAGCACCCATTCTGGGTTCTGTGACCACAGCAGCATGGGCTACAGGGATGGTCTTCAGCTCGTGTTTTCCCTCTCCCTCCTCTGTTCACGTTTCTGCTGCGAAATGTATCAAGTGTTTTCTTGAAGAGAAGCATGATGAGGGAACCACTGAGTTCTTGTGGCAGAGCAGAGCAGCTCTGGAGCCACTGCAAGCGCGGTCGTGCTGATCCACCCTGGGAGACCTCTCTGGATGGGCTTTCCTTGAGACCAACCCCTTCACACACTGCTCCACCTCTGGCTCTCTGTCCCCCCCAAAACACCTCTTGGAGAGCTGCTGGGGTAGAGAAGGGAGTTTAATAGTGAACCAAAACACGCAGAATTTGAAGCCCAACTCACCATGACAGCCCCAGTGCAGTGGTTCTGTCAGTTGCTTTCTGTTCTGGGCTGATTCTTTGTAACAGGATTTTGAAGTGGCTGTTACTCGTAGTTTCTGAATTAACCTTCCTGTATTAGCAGCCTTTTCTTTCTCTGGCCTTTTCAACAGAAGTGTCAAATCCTGTTTTACCCTGCTTCTAGCCAAGTTTGGATGGTCTGGGACTTGGAACAGGCGCACACATGTTTAGATGCTTTTCCCAAATATCATCCAAGTCTCTCAGGCCTGGCAGATGGTTTGACAGGACTAATTACTCTTCCTGGTTTTGTCACAGATTAGCAGTGTCCATAAGTCTTTAACATGGGCGGGCTGTGGGAGTCAATGGGACCAAGCTCATTTCATTTTAGGGCGTTTGAGCGAGGGGCTCCAAAGGAGGAACCATAAAAATTGCTTTTTTTTGGTGTAATTTAAAAAGCCCAAACCTTGCAATCAGAGCCCATTCATCTCAGCGTGCAGTCAGGTTGTTCAGGGAGAGATTTTACAGTTTCTGTCCATGAGGTATCACCTCCCTAGAGCATGGACCCTACCTTTGATGTGGCCAATGTTTTGAGATGCCTGAAGAGTGTTTCCATGTGTCAGCAGATGTCAGCTCTTGGTGAGCTGTCTGAAAAACCCTGCTTACACGAACAGGGACACGCACACTTGTATTAAGTGGGACATTCTTATGTGTGTACTCCAGCTGTGAAGTACTGGGAAGGAAAAACCCATGCAGGCTGTGTAAAGCTTCTTGCTGCACAGGTAGGGAAAAGCCATCCGCAGTGGTCAGGAGCAGTGGGACTGCACAGGCTGTTCCCATATCCCTGATGGGGTTCCCTGGTGTACGTGCCCAGCGCTGCACTGCTACAGCAGATTTTTAGTTTTTCTATATAGATGTGTAAGCAAATGAATGAAACTGCAAACAAGTTTTGAATGTTTGAGTATCAAACCCCAGAAACATTAAAAACCTCTGATATTATTGCTTTCTTGGTTTATGACTGTCCCACTGTATAAATCATATCAGGAAGAATAGCTGTAGGGGTAAAGGACTTTATTGTCCATACTTCATGGCTATTCTTTTATGAAATTTACTCCCTTTTTCCACATTAAAAAATAGCCATAACTGTTTATTAGTTTGGATTCATTTTATAATACAACTTAATGTAGCTGGCAGTTACTGAAAGTTCAGAAGAATCTATTTTAATAGGAAATTTGGCACAGCAAAAAAACCTGCTGCTGGGGAGATGAATCTCAATAATTGTTTTGTTGTAGTATGATACACAAAGTGCAGTTCTGAAGCAGTGAAGCTCTTTCCAAGTAAAATTGGTGTGAGAGGAAAAAGTAATTTTACACTAAGAGTATGCCTTTGTAGCCATGGAGCAGATAAAAAACCCCAAATTCTGCTGCTCTTTGAAGGCATTATTTGTGGTGGAACAGGAGGGCTGCATGTATTTAGTCTAAAACTATTAATTATGCTGTTTAATGTGACCTGCAGAGAGCTGCCTCACCAGATGGGATGGAGCTCATCCTTTTCCATTTGCTGTGTGTGCTGAGGGTTGGGAAGTGCTCTGCTTCTCTGAGGTACCGCGGCACAGGCCGCCGGCGCAGCAGCGCTGCCGCATGAATGAGCAGAAAGCTCATCTGCATTCACCTGCTGCCGCTCGCAGAGGCACCACCACAAACTGGAGACCTCCGCTCCTCGGAAGAGGCTGTCCTGATTCCTCACCCCGCTGATTCCTGTCTGTGATGAGAAAGCGACAGGGGATACGGGGTGGTTGTGTCGATCAGTTTGGGACGCCATGTGAGCTCGTGTGGCAGGCAGAGAGCAGCCTGCCGAGGGTCAGCCTGGGCTGTGGGCTCACCAGCATCCAGGAGAGCCTCCTGCTGTATTACAGATAAATAAATAAGGACATTTCCATCTTTTTCTCTTTTCTTGGCTTGCACCAGGAGCTCATGAATCAATCGTCAACAAGCCGACTTCTCAGCCAATTGCGGTAATGATGTATGTGATTAACAGGCTGGGATTCTTTCCCTTCTTCCTCTTTCTCTCTT
>VYZR01090516.1:5812-25063 GCA_013400675.1 Oxylabes madagascariensis
ATGGTTTCTTTCTTTTTTTTTTTTTTGGCTGAAGTTCATAGTTAAATGAGCATGATGCTGAATAAATTTCAGTTTATTCTATTTTCATTTTACATTTGAAATATGATTCCTTCTCAGTTTCGTTGCTTGAGCAGTTCCATGCTTTTGGTTTATGCTCCCATTCATAAAGAATGCAAGTGCATGCATGACTTTAAGCATGCATGTAAACTCAACAGCAGTTATTGAATCACTACACCTTATGACTAATTCCATTAGCTTTAACAGAATCTAGACACTTGATTAAAACTAATAGAAATTAAGTAGGTGCTTAAATACTTTGCTTAATAAGTCTGCAATGACTCTCATGTACTGAACAGTTCATGAACTGAACTGTAAACAGATGAATGAATCACAGTTAATATCACTTTGTTCAGTAAAACATACTTGTTTAGCAGAGAAAGAGTTTGAATATCATACACAAATTTTATTTCATATATAAGAGTACAAAAATGAATCCTAAGAAATCTAAAATCTAATTCTTCAGCTTCAATAGTAATCAGATTGTAAGAGTATCAGTAGAAATATATTGAAGGCTTTTCTGTCTGCTTTAGCCCATGTTTCTGTGAGGATATTAATTAACAATAAAAGATAAAAGTATAGATTTGGCCAGTTTGAAGTGTAAAGTAGTAAGTGTGACATTACAGCTTGAAGTGTAAAGTAGTAAGTGTGACATTACAGAATGAATTTAGTCTTTATAGTGTTTTAATTACATTAAGAGCAGATTAAGAATATATTATTTCACAGCAGAAGATCCCAGTTACAAATAATAAATACATAATTCATGTTGTTGTATTCAACAGATAATGTTCTTTTTTGCAATTCAATTCCAATTTTAAAGATGTAACCATCATGCATTCAAGAATATTGCCTTCAATGAAAAAATTAACAAGAATTGCTTACATTTAGCCATTAATATAAATATTTATAGAACATCTTTGTACACTGTAAACGTTTGAGGGCTCTAATTTCATCTTTGTTTTAGAGATAAACTGCAAAGATTTGAAAAAATTTGTCTAAGCTGGAAGTAAATAAGGGTCAGATTTTGCTTAGCTGATTTTAAGTGCTATGACAGTCTCATCTGGAAACAATGTGAATTAAATCTAACTGCTTATTTCCTGATGGAGCTAGTAAAAAAAAGGAATCCAGAGTATCATCTACCATCTGACAGTCTAAATGAGGTGCCCATCTCTTTCCTCTGATTTCATGGCCATTTTCAACGCCACTGTGAAGTGATTTAGTCATGCAGAGCATAAAATCATTTAGGTCAGAAAAGATTTATGAATGAAGGTATCTTTAAAAACTATTAATGGGAACTTCAGCTGCAGCCATGTACATCTATGAAGTATTCAAAGTGCTGATTTTTTTTTCAAGGGTCATTGTGTGAAAGAGCAAAGGCATAAGCAAAATAAAGTATTGAATAAATCTGAACCAGCTTGATAGAAATGCAGTCTGGCTCAGAATTTCCCACAGCTATAAGATTAGGGCAATAAATGCCCTAAAACCCTGTGTATGGCAAGGGTTTGGGGAAATGATTTGGCTAGAAACCTTAATAACTTTATTTAATAAATGAATCCCTGAACTAATTCCTGAACTGGCTCACCAGGAAGCTACCTGAGTGGCAAAAGCAAAAGCAAGGGCGTGGGTGCTGATGTGAGAGAGGGAGGTGAACAACAGAGTTGTGGCAGCCTGGATCTGGATCAGGTTAAAATGAACCACACCTGAAGCCCACATAAATTGTGACATGGGGAAAATTTGACACTAAATCAATGCAGATACGATGGACTCTGAGGCCTGGCAACATTCTCACTTTGATGTTTGTGACTAGAGGAAGATTTTAGCTGTTTCTTTTTCTCACCAAGTCTTTAGTCTTGGACATGAAGATACCAATATGAAACCAAATAAAATTTAAAAAAAGGTTGAATTAAAAGATCTATTCTGTTCGTGCCTTAAAAAAAAATATGTAATTCCACTTTTAAAGGCTTCTAACTATTCTAAATACAGGGGAAAAATGTTTTGTCACAGAAATTCTACATTTATCTAAATGAGAACTCCTTGTTGAGATAGCTTAATTCCCTGAAGCTGGTAGCAACAGATAGAGTTTATTATTCTGTCTGACTACCCAGAATGCTATAACGTTCACATTATACATATCTTGCTATGAAAACAAAAGAAAAAAAAAATAAAGCTCAAACCAATTTACTTGTTTGTGGAATTTATCATTTTACACTAATTTTTGCAGAAATGTGGTAAAATTTGTAAAAATACACTACAGCTACATACCATAAGTTGTATAAATAAATGTGAATTGAATTATATTTAATTTATACAACGTTTGCAGAATTCCACAGAGCAATGTAGCAAACACATCCTTTTATTGCCATAGTAAATATGGAGTGTTTGTGAAGTAGGAATGCACAGCATGGGAGAATAGGTCCTACAATTGCATTCAGTAGCTTGAAGAAGGGAGGCTAGAATGAGAGCACTTCTCATACAATTAAGATCAAAAATTCTGTATATCTCATTTGCTGGGTGACTGCTGTAAGCAGCATACTATCCTGAGTACTCAAAATGAGATATGACGGTGTCAATGGACATAACTAGTTCTTCGGGGAAAGGAATGAACAAAAAGATGTCTTAGCGTATTGCTACTTCATTCTGTCTTTGAGCTGAAGCAAATATCACCACCTGACTTCAAAGAGTTTGTCCAGCACACTGGTGCTTCAGGGTCTTCTATCAGCTAACATGGTGTTCCTATAACATTTTTTTGTGTGTGCGTAAAAAATTGGCCACAACTTACTTTTGTGAGGGTAGCAGTTTTGCATGTATGTGAGATATAGCTTCAGAATGCTTAACAGAACAAGTTCCTCAGCAAACGTAGGCAAAGCAACATCTTGTTTCCAGATCTCAATCTAGTTTTGGCAGCAGCTAGGCACAAACTTGCTCAGACTGGGCAGAAAGTCTAGACAACCTAGTAACAGCATTTCCATGTTTGAACTGGCTACACCAGTGCACTTCCGAAGCAAGGAATCAACTCAGCAAGACTCATCAGAAACACAGTTTTGGATGTAGGCAACTGTGTTATATTCTTTGTGTTTAAATTCTCATTTGGATACAGCCACTATACTCTTCATAATTTAAATGCTTTTAAAAAAAACGTTAAACATAATCACATTCAAATAAAAGTGTGATAGTTACTTTATGAATGTGTCGATACATTTGCATGGTGTGTGATTGCTCATTATACAGATGGGCTTATTTCCATACTATGAAGGAACTGCTTCAGATGGGTGGAATAATTTCCCCCTTCCTTTGTCAAAGGCCGAGATTTTTTGCACGAAAGGGTGCTGGTTTACATCATAGGGCTTGCCTGATCATGAACTTCTTTAGCAAAACAAAACAAATGAAAAACACATACCAGTACTAATTATCTTTACTAGTTATTCTTCCTCCTCGGAGCAGTCCCACGTTTTTAGGCATTGTATGTAATGTGACTGAAGGAGATGATATGGAGCTATTTATTAGTAATAACCACCACTGAAGGACTTCTCCATTTCCTTCCTACAGGTTTGAACAGGTTCTCCAGCAAACTTGTTGTAGTAGTTTTACTATGATGGTGATGGTAAAGATATGCTTTAACAAGATTTGTAAGGAAAATTACAAATTTGCAGGGAAGAAAGAAGCAAGCTTTCAGGTAGACAAACGCAAAGCTGCCCAGACCACAGGAAAGACTCCTTTGTCTGCAGACAGGGAGACATTTAAATGACCGATTCCTTTCCCAGAGAGTTAGGTGCCTAATAATATTCAATTTGCATGGAATGTGTACCACAATGTCCCTCTAAAATGACAGAAAAATGATCTGTTAAATTAACTCACTGATAAATGGAAAGTTTCTTACCCTTTCCATTGGTTTAATATTGTTAACTAAAGGTTTCCTGGAGGAAAATAAAAAACCTACAAACAAAAAGGAATAGGACAAAAGTTAGTAATTTAGGACCCAAAGAAATATTTAACTACCAGTGTGGTTGTATGTGCTGAAGTTTGGCAAATGCACATACAAAAAAGGCTGCAAGGAATAACCACATTGACACCTGGAACTCTTCTGGTCCCTGAAAATTCTTAGCTTATAAAGCAATATAAGTACACTGAACATATTTTGCAACCGAAATGGAAGAATAAGCCCTCACAAAAATAAACCATTTAAACTACTGTTCTCATTTTTTTGGGGGGGGTTCGTTCATTTGTTTGGTTGGTTGTTTTTTTCTAAATAAAATCACTTTTAAAAAGACCTTCACTGTCTTTGGAAAGAATCATTTTTAACATCTGGTACTTTTAAGGGCAAATGAAAATAGAACTAATCCTTAGTGTAAGCACTTGTAAGGTAAAGGACTGGAAACATAAAGGGGGTAAATTGTTTTAAGACAAAGGAACCCAGCTGTAGGTATCTAATGCATGTGAGGGGAAAGTGAAAAAAGCTGAGAACTATGAATTACCGAGAACAAGGGAAAGGCCAAGATTATTTAAAAAGTACTTGTGACCAAAAGGTCACATTTTAGGATAAAATAAGGGCAAAGAAGAAAGAAAAGAGGAGTACAGGGCTGCGGCTTGCCTATGAATTATGTCCAAATTTTGCAAGAAACTATGTTTCATATCAATTATTGCAATCTAGTGGCCTGCTCCACTTCCACTTGCAATTTATGAAGTTTGGAGTCTTGATTCTCAACCTCTTTGTAGGTAGAAAGAATGACATTTTCTTTCCCTGAAGTATTGTGGATAATGATCAGCATCTGCAAGATAAATTCTGAGTGGGTTGTACAGAGGTGGCAAAACACACTAATAATATGTTGACATTCTAAATATAAACATTGCAATTATGTTGCTACAACTACAACTAGCAAATGCCTTAGACGCAGAGGAAGGAAGCAAACTTTAATCTTAAGAACAGAAACTGCATCGAATGAAACTAATCCTGTGCCTAGGAAGTTTGCTGAATCACAGCTCTTTTGAATGGGTGCTGTCATACAGGCCACCAACTGTTGAAATATGGCAGTAGGAGACTCTTTAAAGGAAAATTTTATGGTTCTGAATGCAAGTAATTTAAACATTAGGTAAAATTTGTGGTATAAATGGAAATATCAGTTGAAGATAATCAATACCTTACATGAAATAATTTCTACCCTATTTAACATCTGAGCAGTGGATGATTTCTTAGTTTTTACTGAAAAGGAAAGGTTTCAGGAAAATCAAACATCAATTTTCTTGGCTAGACTGAAGTTAAGGTACTCCCTCTTGAAAATGATTATCACAATAAGCTTATACCTTTTTTTCTCAATTTGCAATTATTTGGCTAGAAAAACAAAGTTAGATTTTTAGACACACTAAGATTTCTTCAATGTTTTGATGTTTATTTTTCAAATTGTTATCTTAAACAAAATTTTCAGTTGTTGTTAAGAGAGCTTTGTTGGCTTGCTTACCTCTTGATCAAACAGGAATTAAATTTACAGCTTTCCAGAACAATTTGCAGTTTAAGGAATCTTTAAAACATATCATTCAAGGCCTAAATCATGGTAAATCTGGTATACAATGTACAGAACACAGTCACAGAATGGGTGAGGTGGGAAAGGACCACAGTGGGTCACCTGGTGACCCACTCAGTCACCCTGCTCAGGCAGGGTCATCCCGGAGCACATTGCACAGCATTGCATCCAGATGGTTTCTGAATATCTCCGGTGAGGGAGATTCCACAGCCTCTCTGGGCAACCTGTTCTAGTGATCAATCAACCTCGTAGGAAAGAAGCACAAAGGGAAGTAAAGCAGTAAAGTAGTAAAGCAAGATAGAAGTGCAAAACTTGCATTCCAAAGAGTTCACAGACGAAATCTGAAATTTTGGAGCAAAAGTGATGTCATCCTCCTTGACTGGTGACTTTTCAAAGGCTGACAGGAAGCAGAGATGACCTAAGGATTTTCCGAATTACTCATAACCCTTCATGTCAACAAGCTAAAAGATAAAAACGCATTTTATACCCTCTGATATTATGACCATAAACTGTAATCTAAGGATACCTTAAACGTCAGGATAAATGTACACAAATTTGTAATTTTTATAAATAATTTATATATTTGCACTCATTTTTTGTATACACACAATTATTTCTCATTATTATTGAACCTACTCCACAGAGAAACTAATAGGCCCTAAATTCTCATGATGTCCCATTTAATAAAAAGATGCCAAATGCCACCCGTATGACTTGATTTACACACCAGCTTTGCAGATATTCTTCTCTCACGGGAGCATAGGATAGTAGCTGTGAACAGGGTAGAACTGGGCCAGACCAAAGCATGGAAAAAATTAGGATTTGCTTCCCAATTTTGATGTGTACGCTTTACAGTGACTTGTTTCACATACAATTTTGCCCTGTCTTCCAGCATAACCGTCTGGGCTGCCCTGGAAGGAGCTGTACTCGGCGCTCCCCTGCTGCATGAGGCGGTGTCTCCCCGCCTCGGCCGAGCGCAGCCCGGCGCTCCCCCCGCCGCCCCCAGCCGCACGAACACCCCGCGGGCCGGAGCAAGGGGACGCGGACGGGCTGTGACCGGGGCGGGATCCACACCTGCTTGGAAACGGGGAGTAAGACAAGGCGTGACAAACCCTTTGGGACGTGCGGGGAGAGCTACTCGTACACGCGCTCCCACGCGAGGGGAAAGACCAGTTCTCCTCAGGGCTGTTACAGTGCAGCCGGAGGGGGGGGCGGCTGCCGCTTCGCAAGGGCCCCACCGCTCATTTTTAANTTCTCCATGCGCTGAGCGGCCGCGGGGCGCCCGCTCGGCCCCATGGACGCCTTCAGCGCTGCCAAGGCCAAGATGGGGGCGAAGAGCGGCGGCGAGGCGGCGGCGGCGGGAGTGGCCGCGCCTCAGCCCGCCGCGCCGGCCCCCAGCCCCGCCGCTCCCGGCTCGCCCGCCGCGCTCGAGCCCGCTGCCTACAAGCTGGAGGACCTGGAGACCCTGGCCACCGTGGGTGAGTGCGGGACGGAGGGGAACAAAGGAGCTGCCGAGGTGCCGGTCTGCGACCGTCCCCGGCGGGAGGAGCTGCCCCAACAGCTGGCTGCCCCCTTCCCCAGCGCCCTCTTTTTTGTGTTGTTTTTTTTTTTTCTCTCCGCCTCCCCCTCCCCGCTCCGCTCCCGTTTCTCCCGCCGCGCCGCCGCTGGCCGGTGTGAGGGCAGCTGGCGGTGCCTGCGGTGGCTGGCCGTGGCCGTAGATGGCTGTGGNCGGGAGCATAGGATAGTAGCTGTGAACAGGGTAGAACTGGGCCAGACCAAAGCATGGAAAAAATTAGGATTTGCTTCCCAATTTTGATGTGTACGCTTTACAGTGACTTGTTTCACATACAATTTTGCCCTGTCTTCCAGCATAACCGTCTGGGCTGCCCTGGAAGGAGCTGTACTCGGCGCTCCCCTGCTGCATGAGGCGGTGTCTCCCCGCCCCGGCCGAGCGCAGCCCGGCGCTCCCCCCGCCGCCCCCAGCCGCACGAACACCCCGCGGGCCGGAGCAAGGGGACGCGGACGGGCTGTGACCGGGGCGGGATCCACACCTGCTTGGAAACGGGGAGTAAGACAAGGCGTGACAAACCCTTTGGGACGTGCGGGGAGAGCTACTCGTACACGCGCTCCCACGCGAGGGGAAAGACCAGTTCTCCTCAGGGCTGTTACAGTGCAGCCGGAGGGGGGGGCGGCTGCCGCTTCGCAAGGGCCCCACCGCTCATTTTTAACTTTCTGCGAGGAGCGGACGGGGCCGTCCCGGGCATCCCTGCAACGCTGAGGGAGCGCGGGGCAGGCGCGGCAGCCGCCGGCACTCCCCTCCACCCCGTTCCCCGCCGCGCTGCCCCCGGGCAGGACGCGGGGTGAGTGAAGAGCAGAGAGCACCGGGGGGGTCACACGGCCGGGGCCGGGCCCGCGGCGAGGGCCGCGCTCCCGCTGTGCGGCGGGGCCGCGCTTCCCCGGCCCCTCCCCGCCCCGCCGGCCCTCAGCGGGACGGTGCCGCAGCGGCAGCGGCAAACCCCGCCCTCCGCCCCGCGTGTGGCGCGGCTGGGCGCACCCTCGCCATTGTCTGCGCGGCGGTCNCCGCTCCCGTTTCTCCCGCCGCGCCGCCGCTGGCCGGTGTGAGGGCAGCTGGCGGTGCCTGCGGTGGCTGGCCGTGGCCGTAGATGGCTGTGGGTGGCTGTGTGCCTGGTGAGGACGCGCCGCAGCCTGGGCGCAGTTCGGGAGCCGCGCTGCGGGGCTGCGGGCATTGTACGGCCCCGGCGCTGCCGTGGCACCGGCGCCGGTGGCGGGGTCCGCAGCAGAGCGAGCCTGTACCCGAAACAGGGTTTGGCTTGTCTGTGAGATGAGAGCTGCCACTGCTGAAGCTGAAAGACCTTTTGGTATAAAACCTGGTTTATCTGGTCTAACTTCACTTACCTGCATCATGATAAAAAATTCATCATTTAAATTAGTTGTCGGGCCAGGGAGGAGATCAAACAGGTTAGCCGAATGCAGCTGAGTGTATGTCAAACCCCCGACATGCTGTTGCCCTGAATATTGATGCAAAGACGCTTGGCGTGTGTAGAATTTTGGTAGAAGGTAAGGTGTCGTCTCACAAGTACCACACTTACTCAAACCTGTAATCGGTGGCATTGCAGAGCAAATGCGTGTGCCTAATAAATAGGCATTTCAGACATCAGTGATGATGTTCATGGTGTTCATGTGTGCTATATCTGTGCATTGTGTTTGAACATACATACTGACAGTTGCATATGTTTTTGCACCTGGTTTAAAAGCTTGTATATTCAACTACATGGAAGTTTTATTCAGTTTTTCATTATAGGACTGTGAAGTTTCTTTGGATAGATTTTTTCCAGTAAATGATGTGATGTAAATCTTAATTTCCCCTATGCTCTCTTCAGCCAAAAAGGTGCAATATGAACCCTTTCTTAGTGAAGTTGATGGCTTTAAACATGGAATTGGAAAGGCATTGTTGTCAGTGAGGAACGCATTATCTTCTCTTGAAGTGCGTTGTGTTTTGAGATAAAATTCCAATTTGAAATGTGGGCAGACATTTTACTGATAAATTGTTTGAGATTATTAAGAGACTTCTTGAAAGGTTTGTGATGTTTTTTTCCCTCCAGAAGTGGTTGCTTTTCTTCATTACATCATGACCATGTGGATACAGTAGTCATCACTGAGGAGTAAGACTTCGGGTGAAATACAGATTGCAGAAAAATACTAATTTTTAAGGAAGACAGAGTAGTCATGGAAATATTCCTGCAGCCAATGAAGAAATGTGGAAATAATCCTGGTGACAGCCTTAAACAGTATACCTTTATTAGAGTGTTCTTTAAAATGCTCTTTAGAAGCTAAGGAAAGAAAAAGTTGCGATTCCACTGGATTTAAAGACAGACTTAAAAAAAGTGAGACACTGGCTGTTATGAAGAAACAGAGAAAGAAATAAAAGGTAAAAGGGGCAGATAGCTGCCTCTCAAGGCACTGACAGAATACATGGTCTCCCTTCATTCTCTCTCTTCCACAGCTTGATTTTTCTTCTTTTTTTTTTTGTCTCAAATAGCTCTGTCTGAAAAGATGGGCATTCTTTGTATCTCTTTTGAACTGTGTCACTGGCCATTTTATAGGGAAAATAAAGATAAAAAACAAAACTGGAAAGTTATAAACCTGTGCACAGATAAATACGTAAGGCCTTAACTCGTCAAAGAAACTGAGCTAGCTTATTTTAAGTTGGTTGAAAAGTGAATTTATGGCATGCCCGGTGTGCTTCAGTAGAAGTCTGTGAGAGGAACAGGGTCTTGCCCCTGACCAGGAAGTACTACTGTAGCCTCAAAGTGATACTGAAACTGGGCACGTGAATACCTGCTCTGAGTGGCCAAGTTCATAAAAGATGCAGTGCCCCACTCATGTTTCTGTCGTGTATCAGGGATCTGAGTCAGTCGGCGGGAGGTTGGGCTTCTCTGAGTGCACCTGCTAACGTGAAGTATTGGAGACCTGATTTAAATGGGCTGCAAGTTAAATCCGTGCAAAATGCAGCAGGATAGGAGAGTAGTTTTGTAGTTTAGCTTGAGAAACTTTTTTGCTTGGCTTAATACTTTCTTAATTCAGTTAGTTAAGTACACTATAGGTTTATATCACATGTACTGAAAGAGTATATCTACAGTTCACTTGAGCAGTGGTTTAAGTCTGTACTACCTTATCCTACATTTTGATCTCCCTGCACAAATAGAAGGGATTAATGTCATCAGTTTCACTACAGCAATTTAGAGTCGTCTGCAGTTTGAATGCTGTGATAAGAATAACCATTTTCTTTCTGCTGATGCTCTTGAAAGCTATGTGCTCTGAGATAATTGGAGATGTTTGGGGATGGGAGGGGAAATACCGAAAAATTACATAACAGGAAGTTCTGGTATTTCCTTTACTAGAATCATTGCTTATAGATATACCCAGGCTTAGAAATAGTTGTGGCCTTGGAAACTATCAACTTGAGAAAGTTGAAAGTCAAAATAGGGAGGTGAGTTCCATGCTCTTGCAGCTGTTTGTGATTAATATTTAAGGTAACAGAATTGTGTTGGTGTCTGTGAAATTGTAGTCACCATGACTTTATGCGGCTCTTCTCCGAGGATGGAATAAAATCCATGTCAAAAAAAAAAAAATGTTGAACGCAATACCTGCTTTGACTATAGCAGCTACTGTTTTAAGTGTCTATCATAGTCTCAGAGGATTAAAATCGCTCTGTCAACCTGACCACCATGATGCAGGCTGGATTGCATGTCTTTTCTGTGATTTCTGTTGGGTTGCTGTGCCTGGTTTAGCAAAGAATTTAGTGTAAGGGCGGGAAGAGCAAAAGGGAAGTACAGTTTAGCATAATGATTCAGAGGACGTTTATCTCCCCCAAACATCCCAGGACTCAGCCTTTGTTTGGGTGTTTGTGGGCCCTTTGTTAAAGGGCAGTTGGGGCAGGGTTTGGAGTAGAGGTTTCTTTTGGAGGGAAATGCCTTAATATTTAGTTGATAAAGTGAAGTTACAGCTTTGGGGAGGGCATAGGACTGGGGCACATACTGGTTTCTGGCACTAAGAGAA
Source organism: Oxylabes madagascariensis (assembly GCA_013400675.1). Classification (NCBI taxonomy): domain Eukaryota; kingdom Metazoa; phylum Chordata; class Aves; order Passeriformes; family Timaliidae; genus Oxylabes; species Oxylabes madagascariensis. Next base: position 16,966 of record VYZR01090516.1, read on the forward strand.
GTTACACAGGAAAAATATTTCTTTAAGGGCACTTCCTGAGGGGTTGAAGATGTGGCTTTGAACCTTTGAAGTGTATGGGTTTTTTAACTAGTCTTGTATGAAAGTTGAACACTCTTGCTCTGGAGCCATTGAAGGTGCCTGGTTGTCCACATCTTGTTTTGAATTAATTTTCCTTTCAAAGGGAGTTGAAATACAAATGTTTGCTCAGCACACTCAGAAATTGCTGTTCAGGCCAGCCTGAAATACTCCATGAATCTCAGTGAATTTACATACTCAACTGTGCCAAGATTGAGTTCTGTGCTGTACAGAAGCAAAAATTTATATGCCATGACCACCATGTTCATTGAAAGTTCGTGGCCCTTGCTTGTCTGAACCTATTTCAAACTTCCTGTAGGTCTGGTCAATGAAAGAGGGAGACTGTGAACACTAATGGCATGGTTTGTGAATCATCCTTGGTTGTGATGAGCACTTCATATGGGCAAACTTCCTGTTCCAGAAGCCAGAGTGCCGCACTTGGACACCTGATACATATCCTGAAATAGAGATGCTTAATTTTTAATTATGCCATAATGAAAAAGTAATTCAGGTAAACTAGAATAAGTAATACAGGAAAACCAGAAGGTACTTCACTTTTGGGTAGGTAAAGGTGGGAAAAATGTTACATTCCTGGTTGAAATGCATGGTAATGGGAAAGGGAGAAGGAAGAGAAGACCAGGAGGAGAAAGATGACACATTTTTTTCTTGCCCTCTCTCCTTTTAGATCTGTTTCTTGTCCATTTTTCAAAGTGCAATGAATTCCATAGCAGACTATGTGAATGTAAATTTGGAGTTGTGAATCTGTTCAATTGATTGAAATATTTTAATTAGAGTATTTTTATGCAAAAAGATTCTTTTAAACTACTGTTCCCATGAAGTGCTTTACACTAAACAAATGCAGAATAAAAAATTGTGCATACCAGTATTTTCATTTTTATGCACCTGGGAAAATCTAAAAAAGTTCATGGGAAAAATGAGGTGCTACGTATTTTCAAATACTTAATTTCTCTATGGTCACACACGAAACATGCCAGCCAAATATATTTCAAGTGGCATTGTTTCAGCACGACAGTAGGTACACAGCTGTAGTCTAATGCCAGAGAATTGTCTAAGAAATTGTGCCCCAGAGTAGCCAAGTTCTTTACATGAAAAGAACACTGTTGGCTTTTTTTTCCCTTTTTTTGGAGGCTTAAATTAGTTTAGTTTCTTACCAAGTGTTGTTTTTGGTTTCACTACCAAGGTTGTCACCTATTTTAAATTTTCTAAGGGATGTATGAGCATTTTTTCCCTGTTTTGTCACATTTTCTTGATACTGAGATGATAAATAGTAATCCATGATTTTACTTGGCAATGTTCTTAAATACCACAAGTTTTGAAAGAAAACATGGTCTGAATGTTGTGACTGTAGTGGTGACCTGAATTCACCATTACGTTTGTACATCTTTGAGGCTTTAGTCATAAAGCTAAATGACTTGGATTTTGTTTTCATTCTCTGTATTTCTTACTTCATTTTTCCCTCCCACAAAATGACACTTGTCCCAAAATAAATCATTATTATTATAGCTGCTGTTGTAGAGAGAAATGACCAGGTGTGACTCAGCTTTCTTCCCTTGCTTTTCCTGTTAATCCACTGCTGAGGTGAATTTCAATACCATAATGTTTATTGTAGATTAGGCAGCAACAGGTTCTTTCCCAAAAGTTTCTTGTTCTCTTTAGGATGGAAAAAAATGGATTGAAACAAGTATTCTCTTTTATCTTTCAGAGAGGTCAGAAAAGTGAAAGTGTATGGAAGAAGTCTGAACATGTGAAAATTGAAAGTTCACATTTCTGCTTTTCTATCTTCAGTGTTTAAAATCAGTCTTGAGGTAAATTGTTAGTGTTTGCCTATCACCTGTTTGTTTTGTCTGAATCTAGTTTAGATATTTAATTGATTGCAGAAAGAAATTCATTATTCTTTTTCTGATGTTGTGAATTTGACAGTGTGCTATAGAATAGGCTTTGGCGCTCAAATACACTTCTTGAAGATAAGCAATTTGTTAAGTCCTATAAATAGCCCAGAGATTCCCAGAAGCGCTTTTTGCAATGCAAATAATCAATCTGGAACCCAACTAATACTAATATTTCAGAAACAAGAAGTATGCAAAACTCACCCACAAAATCAAAAGCACCTAACACCATACCTTTCCCCTGCCAAGTTTATGCTTATGAAAAACTAATGTACTAGGTGAAAATACTTTGGAAAAATTGCTCTGTTAAGTGTTGTGTCTCAGCCCAAACTGAAAAAGATAAGAAACCTGCAGAGAAATAGAGATTTTAACTATTTTTTTCTTTTTCCTTCTTCAGTGGGAAGAAACAGGAACTTTAAAGTACTAGGAGTTGAAAGCATGTAGGCTCTTAGGACTCGACTCAATTTTTTCTATTTTAGTTTCCTGAGTATGCATGTCTGGACTGTTTGTAGTGGACAGGGAGAGCAGCCTTTTATCAAGCTGCCTTGATATTTTGGCTTTCATGTAACGAAAACTTAGCAAAACAAATCCCATCCTGAAGTGTGTTTAATCCTGGTTTGGTCTCCTTTTAAGAGAGATAGGCAGTGTAACTAGAAAAAAAGACAAGTGGTGAAATTAAAATACCATTTTGTTTATTATGAGAGACATACAGGTGTATACAGCAATGAAGAGTGAATTTTTGTAAAGTAAAAGGCAGGAACCTGTGTTTACCTTCCAAGGTCTTGTCTGGGCATAAGCTGTTTTTAACCAAATTATTTAGCTCACTGTAATTCCCTTACTGTTGACACTTACCGGTGTAAAACATTTTCAGTGTTAGCTTGTACTACTCAGGAGTAATTTAACATATTGTCTTTAGCTGGGAAAGCATCCTTTCATCTCTGCAGTGTTTTAGAGGGTTTTTTAGCAGCTTCAAATTGGTAAGTAAAATTTTGCTGGGTACTGTGTGTTAGTGTGCACCTGGGATATTTAGGGTAGAACAGTTCTCAGAGTATTTCTGCTTTCCCATAGGAAGACTGTCTTTCAAATGGCTGAACAAGTGTTGATTTCTTTTTTTAAAAAAATAAAGAAGGGGGAGATATATGATAAAATATTCTTTGCAAATAATGTTCAGTTTGTGAGTGCACTATTTGCACTTCACATTCGAGCCCTGGTTTGGTTTTTTGTATAAAATACAGATTTTTTTTCATCCTTATTTTTAATACTGGAGTGGATCGGAGATGGAGATCTGTATAATTTGGGCATGAAAACTTTCCACTTGGCTGCTCTTTTTCTTCTGGACAGTTTCTCCACTCACATCCCAGCTTGGAGCAATTGCTAGCTGGTCTGTTAATTGATTGATAGTAACTTTTGTGTACACGTGTTGTCATTTTTTGCCAGGGAATCAATTGGTCTGCTTCAATACATTTCAAATCAGACAAATCGTGTGTGTGTGTTTTATTTATTTATTTATTTATTTATTTATAACTGAGGCACATTAAATTTAAACGAAGGACGCATCCTTTTCATGTCACTGAACTGTATGGTGTAACCTATTTCTGTATGCTGTTGATGGTGATGGAATGTGAGACTTGTCTGCTGGGTTTATCTGATCAGTGGAACCATTCCCAAAGTATCTGGTTTTCTAGTCTTGTGACTATTAGTTAGGGAGAGTATTTCAAGCCCTTATGCCAACAAGCTATCTTGTCTGTATATCAAGAGACTAATTTTTATGTGAAATCTTTGCTCGTTTCTTTTCTGGATATTTGGTTTTGATATCACCTACAGCTTTCTCTACTGGATTAGACATTATGTATGTAAATATGTATGTATATTTACGTTTATTCAAACTCATAAATTGTAAGTTTTACTATTCTGCAGCTTGATAGAGGAAGTGTGAGAATATGTAATTCTTCTGCTCATTTTCTGTCAGCATATTTGGACTTCTTAATGGCTATCACACTTACCAAATCTTTGTTTCTAGAAACTATTCGTACAGTACCCACAGCATGCAGGAGTCGGATTTTTATTTAATTTTTAAGCTAGGATGTTTTTTACTTCCCTAAAGAATTGGTTCTGAGCTAATTTTTCATGAAAGATCATGTACCTGTTGTTATTTAATTTGATTCTAATATTCGATTTGTATATTCAGGTGTAATTATTTATATTTTGTATTTACTGGAGTACTGGAGAAAGGGAACTCAAAGCAGAAGAGCTATATATTATAAACAATTTTCAGCAATTGTAATCTGTGACTTAGACGTGTTGTTTTTTGTATGGAGTTTTGATATTGTCTAAGGCATATTTTTAAAAGCACTGAAGCGAACAATGCAGTGAATTATTTTTCCTGGAAAATGCGATTATAGAACCTCTGAGGTTGTCTAATACAAGAGGAAATCAGGTGAAGGTGCCAAGGTGTGGGATTTTTGTTTGTTTGTTTNGTAACTTTTGTGTACACGTGTTGTCATTTTTTGCCAGGGAATCAATTGGTCTGCTTCAATACATTTCAAATCAGACAAATCGTGTGTGTGTGTNACACCCAGGCACAGGGAAGTGAAGTCCAGCTTTCCTTGTGCAGACAGCTTCTGCCTTCTGGGCACAGCTGCATGCTGTGGCACTGCCCTGCCTTTGTGGGCAGGCTGAATGGATGTGCTCAGTCCATGGTCCCTTCCCAAGGACCGAAGGAGTTGCTGCCCCTGAGAGAGCTGAAGCTCAGTGTGTCACTGGGCAGCCTGGGCCCCCAGGAGTTGATTATATGCTGGATGTGTGAATATACTCTGTTGTGTCCAGTATGACACGTGGTGCATTTAGAACTGTTCAGTGGGGCTGAAAAAGTTGTGGGATTTTTGTTTGTTTGTTTGTTTGTTTGTTTGTTTGTTTTTTGTTTGGTTGGTTTTCTTGTCTATTTCTTTCTTTACGTGATTCTTACCAAGGAGATAAGGGCTGATTACCAAAATCCTTTATAATGACAGTTTAGTTGTCCATTATGCTGTGTTTTTTATGAGGTTTGGAATGGTTCTTTGCTAAAATACAGCTTCTTACAGAGCATTCTTGATATTTGTTAAAGTGTTGTTATGTTTGTGTTGGGGAATATGGTGACTCAGAGCAATTTGAAATATTAATAGTAATGACTCCGCCATTATTGTTGAAGGTGCAGGGTGCTCTCTGGATGGAAACAAAATGTCTAGTTAGTACTACTTTTTATGCCTCTCAGGTATTGCTCCAGTCAGTAAATTAAATTCTCTGAAATGATTTAGGTAGATGTTAAGGGAACAGACCCTTCCAAAAACAGGCTAAACTGGGTATAAGATTTTTACTTTGCTGGTCTGCTAATGAAGATGAGCTGTAATAGCTGTATGGATGACAAATATAAAAATGAAAGGGCTGGTGCTGACTGTGTTCATATTGAACTTCTGGGTGCTATAATAGCACACTTCTCGTGCCACCTGCCCTAAAACTCATGACAGACTTCTAGCCTCAGACCTCTTCCCTCCCAGCTTGGAGCAGCTTCCTATAGCTCTTGGGTTCAGGAGATGATAGCCTGTACAGTTTTAATGTGCGTGGCCTGCCAAAAATAACTTCAAGAGTATGCATTGTAAAATTTTTGTTTGTTTTCAGGAGGATTAGTGGATAACTTGTCTGTCCCTGGAGAACAAACAAGGAATGTTGGTCAGCCTGTTCCTAAACTGGGATTTTTTTTTTATGAAAAGTTTTCAGGTTGCGTGTCAGTATGTTACATTTGTGTTCTGAGACCATTAAATTCTCTCTGATTTCTGTGACTTTCAAAGGCCTATAAAAACTTTGGCAGTATATCTTTATTTAAGCCACCCAGTTCTCACACTCAGAAGTGATGAACTTAGAATTTTTGGTGAAGCAGCAACATTTTTCTTCCTCCTTTTTTAGTAACCAACACAGTTCAATGCCCATATTTGTAGAAATTGTTCATTCTTTTATATATTTGGAAATAATGGAAATTGGATCATAATAAATTTAAAAAATATTTCTAAAATTTTCCCAGTATTGCACCTTAATTCAAATTATTTTGCTTGAAAGCTTTTCCACATCTCTTCTAGTATTTTTACAGTGAGTAGCTGTGGTTCCTTGGACTTGTTTATGGAAAATTTTTCTTGATTAAAGTTGGATTTGTTTTGGGTGTTTTGTTTTTTTTTTCTTCTGCTACAAATGCCAGCTGGGAAGAAGCTGTGAGAGAGAGTGTGTCCTATAAGACAGAGCCATTAGAAGGAAAAACAAAAGTAACTCAAAAGAGACTTGGAAAGAATCTGAAAAAAATCCCTAACAGTTAAAGCAAAATATTTTCAAAAATATGAAGATGTATTTCTTCTGGGGGGGAAAAAAGGGTTTTTTTGAATTTTTTTTTTAATTTCAATTTTATATATTCATTCAGTTTTATGCATTCATCAGTTGAAAATAAGATACAAATTGGGGCACATCCAATCCTGATGCTGTAAAGCTTATGACATCTATCCATTTTAAGTATTTTAATAAAATAAATTATATTCTTTTTTCTAATAAGTGAAGAGTTTCTAGATTTATCTCAACTCTTTATCTGCAACACTTGACTTACTGTAAGGTAAAAGATTTATTTTGGTGGCAGTAGTGATATTTTTTTGCTGCCTTGATTCTTAGGCAGACTTAAATTTTTCAGTGTTCCTAGAGTACTGTTGGTTGTGGATTACACAGAGTATGGCCTGGTTTGTTTGATTTGGCATAATTCTGTGAAAACAATTTTTTTAAAATACTTTTGAACATGAAACACGTATGATTTGTGCTGTCTGCAGGTGATGTTTCTTATCAGAGAATTCTTGATCTGTTGAGAAGAGCTTGCAATACATGCTAATCGTAAGTAGAGAGGCAGCATTGTGAAATGATAAATGAGGAAGACAGCTGGTTTTGTGACTAATTAATGAGTGTCTCAGCAAGCAATCTTTTTTTTTTTTCTTTATCCTGACAGGTTTGCAGGTAAACCCAGCTAACTTAAAGCTGATTTCATAGTTATTGATTTGGTGGCTTAGTGTTGGCCTGTTTAACGTTGCTTTAAGAGTTTCCCGTGAGTGTACCTTGATAATAAAAGCGTGCAATATAGATAATTTTGGCTTTGAACTGCAAGTGAAATGCTTTGGCATTTGGAGTCAAGGGTTTACACTTCTGTGTTAAATACTCTTTTAGAATTTTACTGATTTTGTGGGGTTGCTATTTGCTTTTTAAAAAAGATGGTTCTTCATGACATGGGGACTTACCAAAATAAATTAATAATAAGAGAAGGCTGGCAGGTAGTAGAGATGAATGTGTGTGTGAGGCCATACTTTTGGTACAGAATGTTGGAGTTCCTACTAAAAATTATGTTGGAAAAATTAAAAATAAGGGGGCTTAAGTTTGTTTTGAGACACTTCTATTTTGTTTAGGTGGGTTTGTAGTTCCTGGATAATTGCTTCTTTTCAGAGCAAAATCAGTAGAACTGAGTGAAAGAGTAACTAGGAGCACAGATTCACACAGAATCACTAGGTTGGAAGAGACCTTCAAGATCGTTGAGTCCAACCCATGCCCTAACACCTCAACTAAACCATGGCACCGAGTGCCACATCCAGTCTTTTTTTAGACACATCCAGGGATGGTGATTCTACCACCTCCCCGGGTAGACCATTCCAGTATTTTATCACTCTTTCCATAAAAAACTTTTTCCTAATATCCAACCTATATTTCTCTTGCACAGCTTGAGACTGTGTCATCTCGTTCTGTCAGTTGCTGCCTGGAGAAAGAGACCAACCCCCACCTGGCTACAGCCACCCTTCAGGGAGTTGTAGAGAGTGATAAGGTCACCTCTGAGTCTCCTTTTCTCCAGGCTAAACAACCCCAGCTCCCTCAGCCATTCCTCACAGGGTTCCAAATCCCTCACCAGCCTCGTTGCCTCCTCTGGACGCACTCAAGCATCTCCACGTCCTTCCTGAACTGAGGGGCCCAGAACTGGGCACAGCACTCGAGGTGGGGCTTCACCAGTGCCCAGTACAGGGGAAGAATGACCTCCCTGCTCCTGCTGGCCACACTATTCCTGATCCAGGCCA
>VYZR01090532.1:3316-15999 GCA_013400675.1 Oxylabes madagascariensis
AAAACGTTTTTAGCTGTACATAGCGACTGGCAAAAATACTATTTTTAAGCATGGCCCTTCCTTCAAAGACATCTATCCTTTTACCACCATAAAAATAACCACTATAAAATGGACAAAAAAATGTATTTGAATGAACAGAATCGTTAAGATGACACTACTGACTCTGTCCACATTTCTCTGATGGTTTTTAGATCTTTGGAATATTATTACTTTCTCTTTTTTTGATCAAACTACACCATGCAGAGCAAAGATATTCCTGCTGTAAGAGAGAATATGATGTTTGAGAAGTGATTTTATTTTACTTTAAGATGATTTTCAACTGCCTACCCATAATACTTCCTCAACTGCAGTCATCAAAACAAACTGATCCAAGAAAATCCTTTTTGAAAATGTGTATATGAATATAGAGTACAATCCCTGTTTTGGCAGAAAATGTAGGCCATTTAGAACACAATACAGTGTGTATTGAACTTCAAGGCAAACAGACTGATGGGCTGGAATTAGAATTTATAACTAATTGAAACCTGTGTTGTTTCCTGAACTGATAAATCATTTCTAAATCTTCATTTCATATTTCAGTATCTCACTTGAAGGATTTTTTTCCTGACAAATTTTCTCTTGCTTAGAGATGCCATATAAGATCAACTGTTAAATACCTCTACAGCTGCAGCAGCAACAACTCTGTAATCTTCTTTGGATAAATATATGAAATTTATTACCTTGTCCATAATTATAAGTAGGAAACCAGTCTTTGTCTTTTACCACATATAACTCCAAGCATCCTTCAGGTCTCAGATTCCATATTTAGTACTTGCACTCCCTAATTTATGAATGTGCAGGAAAGCTGCATTTCCTTATTGTGCTTCAGCAGTGAACCAGAGCACTAGAACTTTCTAAAAAGTGAATAATTTTTAAAGTGAGGCAAGAGCTTGAGTGATTACAATTTTACTTTATTTTCACACCTAATCCTTTTGTATTTTGTGATCCAGTCATGGAGGTTACTTCTGTCTTCAGCAGAGAGAGATGTACTTCCATAGCATTGTTCAGGCCATCATAAAATAGGTTCCTGAAATAAGCAGAATTAATTTCTTTTATAAGGAGCGTTCTTGTTCTGGTGATTACTAAAGGAACCCAGCTATGTAAAACTATTTCCACCCATGCAGGCTTATGGTATATTTATTTTCAGACCACATTTTATCCTGTTGGACAAATAAATGTATCTTTCCTTTGACTAAGGGTTACTCTGGCCATGACTACTATCCTGCTTTTTTGATAAGATATGCATTTTAATCTATATATCAACGTTAAGCTTTCTCCCATTTGAAATCTATTCACAAAACTGCACGTTATCAATTTTTTCCTCCTTTACAGCTCATTTGACTCTCATATTTTAGATTTTACTCAAAAGTTCCACCTCTGTTAGTCACTAGTTTACCACTTGTAAGAGACTTAAAGTCTTTATACAATTGTAAGCAAATCTTTAATTTCCATCTTTACATCAAAAAAACTTGAAATACCTATTCCTACCTGTTCCTTCTACTGTCTCAGTACAATGACATGCACTAGTGTTCCATATATGAAGAATCACTCAGGATTTTTAACACACGAGGATATAATTTGGAGATGGAACACTGACATCTGTCAAAAAGTTTAAGCAATGAGAAACAATTTCGTAACTTTTATCCTTGTCATGGGATAAAAGGCTCATATCCTTGTCAGGGCAAAAGACCCAAAAAACATAGCTTCATGCCACTGAAATTTCTGTGTTGACTCCTGGTGGCAGTAGTTACCGTAGCGGTCTCTAGTCTAACTCATCTTTCCAGGACTGCAAAGAACCTGAACTGATAAAACTGATAAAGGTACTACTGGAAGTAGAAAAGTACCTGAGCAAAAAAGTGGAAAAATTAGAGCTCATCAGAAAAAAATCTTATGATTTGGTGAAGGCTCTCCATTGGAGAGAGATATTTGACTACTTCAAGCTTGCTTGTCCTGTAACTACCCATTGAAGGTAATGGTCTTTCTTAAACTGCTCAGCATCTTAACAGAAAAATATAAATATCTAGTCACAATTGCTCATAATTCTTTACAAGGTTAAGTATAAGAGAAGGGAACCTTTTATCATATTTAAATTCACATATAATTTATAGATAGTGAAAAAAATTATTATCAGATGTGCAGTGGATATTTTGAACTATATTTCCACTGCTCCCCTGAGTACCTACTAAGCCTTCATACGTGGCTGTAAGCCATGAGTATCAATAAGTAGTAGCCTTTCCAGTGATCACATGAACACTACTAAAATATTTAATAGAAGTTTTCTACATTTTATACACTATTCAAGGCAAAATTCTAAAATAGCAAGTAATGGTAAAAATCCTTTTTTTTTAAACCTTAGGGAAAATGAAAATTTAAAACTGAAAAATAAAACTATACACATGTATATGTTGAAATATTGATACAGATTTCATTTATTTCCTGAAACTTTGATAGTATCGTGGGTTTTGTCTTGTTATGAATGCAAAAGAATCACAAAGAAGTAATGAAGCTGTTTCACAAAAGCCCACCTGAAGCACGCAGACAGCAGGAATAAATTCCCTTTAAAAATTACGTCTTTGAATATCAATCAAAAAAGTTTAATCAAAAGACTACATAGAAAGAAACATGAAATTAAAAAATAGAGAAAAAAAAGGAAGGGAGAAAGCAATGAACTGCACACATCTCTTTTCAATCAAGTTACTTACATTAAACAAGTCAGCAATCAGCAGAGCCATGGTATCTACATATTTATTTACGACCTTGAGAAAACCAAGTTACCGCAACTAGGCTGCATAGCAGAGAAATCTCTCTCTCCTGTGAAAATAATGAGGTTCATATACTCACCCAGAGGCACTTGACACCAAATTGTTTTGCAGACAAGTAGAGTCCCCCATTTCTGTCTTTTCTATTACAAATATAAGTCCAACAAAGCAAGAAAATGCTGCCTATTTCTGACCAAGGAAGAATAAGAAATTTTATCTTTGATATTCCAGTTTCTAAACACATCTTCCTCTAATATATTCTTTAAAATTCTCTTTCATGATAATCAATGTTTCAAAAAAATTTCGTCCACATCTAAAATTTGGAACTTGGAACTTGCGGAGATCTGACAGAATTACTACTATCAGAGTAGCACACAGGAGTTGTATTTAAAGTCTATGTGAGCATAATTATTTCCTGTGGATATTATATTCATTAAATAAATGAAAATTGGACTTCTCAGTATTAAAAATTAAAATAAAATAAAATAAAATAAAAATTTATCATGCTCCTGAAATTAATTTGCCTGAAAATTCACACATAAAGACTGATGCTTTTTTCTACATTGCTGAGCAGATGTGACAGAGCAACCTGAATTACTTGAGATAGATAAAAAATAAGACATGAATCACATTCTCTTGCTTCACATAGAAGCACAGCACTAAGCCTTTTCATGTGAAGTAAATAGAGAAAGAAATTTGAGACCAAGTGAAATTGCTGCCTACATTACATCTGGTATCATATATGAGAGCTGGAGTGAATCTGTGCACTTGCATTGCACATGTGTTTGTACATGTATTCAAGCTTCTTGTTGGGAAAAAACTTAAAATATTTCATGAAAACAGTCTGATTACATTCAGAGGGACACGCTTGTTTGCACCAGAGGAACGCCTCATTATTTTTGCACTGTATTGGTAATTTAATCTTGAGAAGTTATTAATTCTTTTCTGCACTTCTAAGAGATTTTTAGGAATTTTCGTTACATAAGTATATTGCACATTCCATAGTAAAATATTTAAAAAGTCAGCTTGTACACATTCATTTGAAAGGACTCATGGATTTATTCCTGCAAAGACAATAAGTTTACAGCTTCTCTTAACACCAACGTGAGCCCATATCTGTGTTGGTTCTGGATGAGCAGGAGTTCATTTTCCCACAGCAGCCCTCACAGTGCTGTGCTTTGCCCTGGTAGCTGGAAAGGAGTTGAAAACCCTCCAGTGCTTTGGCTGCTGCTGGGCAGGGCTGGCACAGCCCCAGCGCTGTCTCCCAACATCCCGGCCCCATCAGGGGCTGGGGGTGGGAAAGGTCCTGGGAGGGACAGAACCAGGCCAGCCGACCCAAATTAACCAAAGGGCCATTCCATACCGTGTGACAGCTCAGGTATAAAAGCTAATGGAGGGAGGAGGAATGGAGGGGTATTTGTTATCTACAGTGTTTGTCTTCTGGATCAGCTGCTCCATGTGCTGAAACCCTGCTGCCTGGGAAGTGGATTGACACCACTCACTGATGGCAAGTAGAGAATAAGCCCTTTTTTCCTTTTCTTTTTTTTTTTTTGGTCTTTGCTTATGTAAGTGCAAAATTTCACTTTGCTTTAGTGAACTACCTTATCTCAACCTGTGTGTTTTTTCCGTCTTACTTGCTCTCCTCTCAGCTGGGAAGGGGAGTTGGGGTTTTTTGGTCTATTGCATGAACTTAAAAAAAAGTTGTATTTCAGAGTTGCAGTAAAAAGCGGCAAAGACAAGCTGAGGAGAAATCAGATATGATTTGTGGCATTTTTTCCTGCACTCTTTCTGTTTGAAATTATCAAATAAAAGATTCAGAGGAGTACAAAGAATAATGAAAGAAAAAAATACATAAAGAATATTTAAATGCAGAGTCAGCTGCTTCCATAAGCTACTTAGGCAACTCCACTGTGGGCCTACCCTTCCATCTCTGGATCACTAGAAGTTTTAACATCAGTTTCAATGAATGCAACATCAGAGCATTATTCCCAATAACAAAAGCAGACATACATTTTCTTCAATACCTGTATAATGAGGAGAATTACACCATTCCACGGAGTATGACTCATTATAGATCTAAATGACCAAAACATAAACGTTTCCTAATACCATATTATTACAAACTACCATGCAGTGTTTGTTAACAAAAATTAGTTAATGACAGTGATATATTTCTTATCATACATTGAAACACGGCCCATGTATCAGTCCTGCCCAAATTACCAACCCTGCAGTGTGGTGTTACTCATTTCTGCAAATACTTGCATATTTTTCTGGCAACTGGGAAGGAAAAAAGGGTTGTCTTAGAAAGATGGACTTTAAATTATGCCTAAATATGAATTCAGAAACCTTCTTGTATCTGGATTTGTATATTTATATTTGAATCTTTGCTGATAAAATGGTCTGATCCAACTGTAACTGCATGACCAAACCCTTAACACACAAAGCTCCACATTCATTACATTTTTTCAGTGTTCATTATATTAAATTGCTGAGAAGTACATAGAAAGTATTAATAAAAAAATCACAATGACTTAAATATGAGCTTTGAAGATTATTTTTTTTAAATACCTGGATTTGCAGAATTTGCTGATTAGACACAATGAAAAAATATTTCAATTCCTTTACAGTACAAGAGTACTCCCTGTATTCAAATTCAGTTCTAAAATAATTTTGTTTCAATTTAATTATTTTTTAGCATTATCCACAAAGCTGAAATTGAGGCAAATTTGGAGCAGCATCACTTCTGGCTACAGTTTCCCAGAATTAGTGTAATTACAAATTTAAAAACAAAGAAATACACCAAAGCAATTCATTTGTTAGAAAGAAAATGGTAACAAATGCCTCTCAGGACATTTCCATAGTAACACTTGGGGTTTTGTTTTTCTTAGTGAAGAAAAACTTGGGAAAGAGATGTTAGCTGGAGAAATTTATGAAAACTTAATTTTCTGTGAACTATTTTTCATTGGTTCTATGAACTAACAATTTTGTTTTAATTTAAATGGAAGAAAAAACTTCAGATATACAGACATGTTCCAGAAATTAAATGAAAAAATATTCCAAGAACTAGCAGAAGAAAAAAAATATTAATAAGGCTCTTCCAGATATGGTTACAAATTGTCTTCTGCCTCAGCCAAAATTTACACTAGTTTCATACAGAACAGTTCAATTGTTAGATGAAGGTCATAGGAGACTTGGTCCTCAGTGAATGCCTATTAAAAAAAAGCACTTTGTAGAATGTTAATAGGAGGCATGTAAATAGATCATTAAATTATTTGTTATCTTTAAGTGGAATTCTCTATACTGATTTTGACATGTCCACAAGTCAAGTAATGACTGGGGGCCTTTAAGAGAAAATAAAATTCCCATTGAGTGGTGTCTCATGGAATTTCAAATAGTCAGTATTTTTCTTGTGCAAATTAGAGTCCTTTGCAGTATCTCAGAAAACTAGACAGTTTTTAACATGCATTTCCCTATCTGCTGGCAGATATATATGCTTTTTCAATGTAATTTAAAGATATATAAAATATTGTACAATTGCAGCAACATTTTAAGTAAACCAATCTTTTTCTTACACATTTTCACCCAATTCCCCTTTGAATTGCTAACCCTCCAGATTGCAAAATGTTTATATCTGTGGTTACTGATCATTTATTTCTTTGCTGCTACTAGAACAAAGTTCATTCAGATGCCAGCTTAGGAGAGTACTTCATTATTTTGATACGTTTTTATGTTAAATGGGTTGTTTTGTTATCCCCTATGTTAATGTTTAGTCCTAAAATGTATCCACGCCCCTCTTCCATGCTTTGTAGGTTCTGCCTGGATTGTATCCACTTGCCTAGTTGTCAATCCTTCCCTTAGCCTGCCCCTTCTTCCAGACTGTTCCCTATCAATCTCCCAATCTTTGACACCTTATTAGTTGTTTAGGTTGTTCCCCTCCCTCTATGTTTCTTTATTGGTTTCAGTATTGTAATCCCCACCTAGTTCCCCCTCCCTGGATCCTTACCCTGAACTCTGCCCCAAAAGCAGTCCCTTAAAACCCACTGCCCTGCCCTGAGAGAGGAACTTTTTCTTTGACTTTTCTTTTAGAGATTTTTAGGTCCTAACCTCTGCTCTGTCTTTGAGTTAGATTGCATTTTATGTTATGATTTTATAATAAAAGATTGTCGGAGCTGCAAGCTGGGCCCATCTCGCATCTTTTACACTGACCTGCCGGCGGCTGCCTGGGACACGCAGGGCCCCGGGGGAAGATGTCACACCCCCGTAAAGCACAGTAACATTGAAGCGCATTGCGACAGTTCATTTTTACCTCTATATTTTTTGGGCCATAGAGCTGTCATGGATTTTATAGAAATAGAAGAACTTATGGGGTGTGAAGTTCTGTAGTCCTCATATTTTTGTGATTAGCAGTGTGTAATTTACCGTGGTACATTTTTGGTGATTCACACCATCTATCTGCTACTAGAACTACCTTGAACTATCTCTGAGAAATTTTAGGTGTTTGATATTATTTTGATTGGAAGCAATACCTCAATTCTTAACTTTTATCAAGGAAACAAACTTGACAGTTCAAGAGTTTATGGGATTGCTTCTACTATATCTCCCTTTTCATATACTTCCACAGGAAAGAAACCTCTGGGCTAAAACCAGATTTTTGGCAAAGAAAGGGCTCAGAGAGGAGCTAGTTAAATAAAAAGTCATAATTGTTTAAAAAAAAATAATAATAATCTGAACTGGTAATGGAAGTACAAGCCACATTTCTCAGACAACTTACCATGTTGGCTCCCAAAGAAGCAGAAACTTTATGTGCTTTTGTCTCACCATCCTATGAGCTTCTGGGAACAGAGCAGTGGTATCTTGGTAACCTGTCTGCAGATGTTTGCAGACCTGAGGCGCTGGAAAGACAATGTGTGCTCTCTGAAATATTGGGGTGCTCTGTCTCTGTAAATCTAGGATGCTGCGAAATCAAGAATCTGTGTGCCAGCCTGTCCTGCGCCCTCAAGTCCCAGGTTCTTTGTCAGACTTGATGCAGCTTGCTGTGCTGGGGCTCCACCTAAACTTTTCTCACCTGTTGGAATTTCACTGAAAGGCTTGACAGCTTTGGCTCCAATGGTTCTCCATTTCCCAGGGCTGCTTAAAAAAATGGCTCAACATTCTGGGGATGTGGATGTGCTGTAGTTGTCAGCTACCAAATTTGGCTTTTCGGGTGAAGTTGAAAAATTGTACTTCCAGCTTTGTACTTCATTTTGATTATTCATATAAATCTAACCTGCCAATTCTTTTCCATTTGAATTTTGTACATGCACATGCCTAGAATAGGTGGCATGTCCAAGAGGCAAGTGGCATCTCCTCAAAGGGTGGTGCAGAATGTTGTGAGGGGTACTGCGACTATCTTAGAATCACAATCATGACAAGCACTATCCTGTGTGCTGAATGAGGAGATGCAGAGCACAGCAAGCCTTCCAAGAAGCTTTTTATACTGTCAGGCTTAGAAAGAAATTCAACAGGAAAGAAAACATAAGGCCCAGAAAGAACACTAGACTAAAAGTAAATTTCAGGGAGTGTTAGGGAAATGCAAATGCCAAAGAAGTCTTGTCTATACGTATATTGAGGAGAGCAATAACAAAAAAAAATATATAGATTGAGAGAGTTCAAAACTTGTGTAATTCACAGTGTAATTCATTCAGAGTGGAAGTCTTTCATTTGAAGGTGAAACTAACAATAGGATTGACTTGGAAGTACAAGTAGCACTAGGATTAAGCAGTTAGCTCTTTCTAAGTGCATGACTGAGTCATCATTAGACAATCTAACCTTTAAGACATCTTAAGATTGGAAGAATACTTACTGAAAAGTGTCTCTCATCTTTCTTCTGGGGACAAATGCAAGCAGCCCTGCAAAAATCTTTTCTTAAGCAGCTGAAAGGCTTTGCTCAAATCTAATAACTGACAAAGACTTAGGCCTATCAATCTCAAAATTTCTTATGAAAAACTTACAAAAATTACCCCAGAAAAAAACTCAGACTGGCTAGACACTGGGGCAAATGGTCATGCTACTTTTCCTAATAACCATTTTGCATATGCATCGCTACATAAAATCTGAGTAGATCAGGACAAAGTAAAATTCTGAAAATAAACATCCATTATTACCAGTCCATTCTGAAGTGTAGTACATTTTGAATGAAGTTATTTACATGAGAGCAGAACCTACAAAAAATTATAGAAAATGCAAACAAATTTCTGAAAAATCTTTTCTTAATCATTTTCCATTTACTGCTGTGCATGTATATAGTTCAGCAAATTAAAATCACATGCACTAAAGGTTAAAGTATCTGCACTCTGTGAATTGGCATCAAACATGCATGTATACTGTAGTATTTCATAAAATAAAAATTTCATAAAAATAAAATACCTTTTTAATTTCATGTATATTCACTACTGCTACCTTACCTTGATAATATTCTGCCTCATTAATTGTTTTATTCCTTGGAAAGGCCACAGGCCTTGTGCTGTTGCTGCTACAATACATTGCGGTGGTATGGTTTCTACACATGCATGGTAAATTCAAGTGCTAAAAAGTACTGGGAACCTTAGACTGAATTTCTTAATTATAAAAAATAGTAATAATCTTAAAAGAATGTAGTGGCTATCTTCCTTAGAATATTCAATTTATTGCCCAATTTTTTCAGTACATTTCTACAGCTAAAACTAACATGATTCCTTTGTTTTGTTTTACAAATTAAGGATTTCTTTTTTATCTTGCCATTTTTATTTGTTCTATATCATCATCTTTTTAAAAAGTACATCCCTTTATTTCCTCGATTTGTATTATAGTATTTGTCTTACATTAAAGTTTTTTATGAATCGGTCCTAAAAGTTTATATCCGTACTGCAGGCAAATCTAATGGAAGGAACACAGAAATGCTCATACTGCAGCATAGTAAAGGTTTACCAAGATTAGTACCCTGTCTCCAGTAGTGGCCACGATTAGATTATTTCAGTGCCTTTAAATACTGTTGCAACAGTAAGAATAACTGTCCAAATCCCTACGCCTTACAGTGCAACCAAATGGAGTTCCTATGAGGTAGAGCTGATGCTGCTTTCAATCCCAAAACATATCCAGCTGTGTTTTCATGAGTGTCAGCATTCCTCAATTTAAATGTCTTTTATAAAATCATACTTCATTCTAAACAAAATAATAAAAATATTTTTCTATTTTTACTCCACCTATTTGTAGTAAGGGATCTCTCTGTTCAGTTCTTTAACTGCTCTTCAAGCTTGGAAAGGGCTCACTTTGAACAACTGCAGACTATTTCATTAGCTGTTACCATTTATCTTCTCAGTTTCTCCTTTGATGACATGCTTACAAAAAACATGGGCTGCTGCTGCTGCCTGGAAAATACAGGCTATGACATCAGCTGTGCATGCCTTCTTGTTACTTCTCACCTGTGTCTGACTGTATACAGGTGATGCACTTGGGATTATATTTGTGCTGCAATTTCTTGACAGTACAGATTCTGTCTTTCTACCTCATGAGTTCGCACAGGATCTAGTATATAATATTCGATTTCAATAACTGTCATAATAATATGTAGCTGTCATAATAATATGTAGAATAAACACCAGTCTCTCACTGACAATCTCTTGATTTGATTATAACTAAAAATATGCGCCCTCATAAGAAGGTTTGTAGCATTGCCCAAATGTGATTCCTCAAGCTGCACTTTTAAAATATGTATCCACTCTGCTTTTATGTTATTTCTAGATTTATGGCACTCCTGTGAATGTTCTGCCAATAAATTGCCAGTCCTGCATTATTCATTGAAATAATGCATAATATCCTAGGAATCCATTTCAAAATAATTAGCACTAGTATGCCCCTGAAATTTAACAATAGATGAAAAGCCATCTGCCTGCTGCTTTTGATTCGCTAAGTAACCAAGTCNGATTCGTTAAGTAACCAAGTCAAGATATTTCAGAAGCTTAACAGAGCAAAATAATTAGAGCCAAAGCTAAGAATAATTATACAGTTTTTTAAAATATTTTCAAGAGGTTTGAATGTTAGTATACCTTCTTTAGATATACAAGCTAAACAGATAACCCACAAGAGTTTCAATCATTGTGAGTCATAGGAACTTCAGATACAGTATCACCACTGGCTACACACAGAGTTTTATATCTAAAGGCAAATACTCTGAATATTAACTAAGTAATGAGGATATCACAAAAAAAATTTTTAAAAATCTGATCTCTAAAGATAATCCTCTTTTCAAACATCATTCAGCTACCCTTCCACCATTAATACAACCCCAGAGAGGCTGCATAAACCTCCCAATACATGCAGACAACAGGAAGTGGAAGGATTCCCAGAGGTGGATCCAAGTTCCCNGATTTGATTATAACTAAAAATATGCGCCCTCATAAGAAGGTTTGTAGCATTGCCCAAATGTGATTCCTCAAGCTGCACTTTTAAAATATGTATCCACTCTGCTTTTATGTTATTTCTAGATTTATGGCACTCCTGTGAATGTTCTGCCAATAAATTGCCAGTCCTACATTATTCATTGAAATAATGCATAATATCCTAGGAATCCATTTCAAAATAATTAGCACTAGTATGCCCCTGAAATTTAACAATAGATGAAAAGCCATCTGCCTGCTGCTTTTGATTCGCTAAGTAACCAAGTCAAGATATTTCAGAAGCTTAACAGAGTAAAATAATTAGAGCCAAAGCTAACAATAATTATACAGTTTTTTAAAATATTTTCAAGAGGTTTGAATGTTAGTATACCTTCTTTAGATATACAAGCTAAACAGATAACCCACAAGAGTTTCAATCATTGTGAGTCATAGGAACTTCAGATACAGTATCACCACTGGCTACACACAGAGTTTTATATCTAAAGGCAAATACACTGAATATTAACTAAGTAATGAGGATATCACAAAAAAAATTTTTAAAAATCTGATCTCTAAAGATAATCCTCTTTTCAAACATCATTCAGCTACCCTTCCACCATTAATACAACCCCAGAGAGGCTGCATAAACCTCCCAATACATGCAGACAACAGGAAGTGGAAGGATTCCCAGAGGTGGATCCAAGTTCCCATCAAACAGGTAAGAACACAAAGAGATTGTCAGTGAAAACACTCAGCACCAAAACAAATCTGAACTTCTGTGTGCATAAGTATTTCTGCCATCTTCAGAAATCTCCACATTTCATATTTTAGGTACTTTTTAAGATAATACCAGTGTCAATAGATATTGAGATGGAGCTGTTGTTCATCTTTCAATGACCTACCACAGAATGTCAAAGAAATCAAAAATGCCTCAGGTTTATTCCCATGTTGGACTAGAGAAGTTCAACATCACAGCTCCCACTTTTCAAGCAGAGGTGATATGATCACTAAAGCAGCCTGTCTGGGAGAGATTCCCAACTTTTCACTGAAGCTGTATATCTGCATCTTTATTATGGGCAGTTTTGGGCAGTTTTGAATCTGAAGTTTAATCAAGTAGGGCGAATAGGAAACCAAATGGAAAAGTACACAACTTACAATCTGAAATTGCTGTTTCCTTTAAATATTTTCTCGAGTTGTTTGAAAAAGAACCGACAGAAGTATTCAAGATGCTTAGTCAGTCTGGATACAGTGAAATTTGAGACAAATTATCAAATTATTTTTTGCTGATTTCCCAGAATAGCTTCTTTTTAGTCAATGTTTTCCTGGAGACTTTGCATAGCAACATGCATGAAAGTACTGTTCCAATATTTCACCTGCTTCCCAAATTTGTCATTGCTTCTTTTGCTCATTAGAAATTTAACCTTTCTGTATAAGTCCTGATCAATAGGAGAATTTCAAAGGACCTCAGCAGACTTCAGAAAAATCCTAC
>VYZR01090533.1:0-23955 GCA_013400675.1 Oxylabes madagascariensis
AGGGAGCGGAAGGGAGAGGAGATCCAATCTGTTGGAGATCTCCAAACAGCCCTATGACAAGAACAGCAGACCCTTCAACCCCTAAAGTCACGCTGTCTCCCACTTCAGCACAGACACAAAACATCTGGCTGCCCAGTGGAATTAGAGCCTCTCTTTATCCATGCTCACAGAACTGCTGACTGACAGTAAAACCTAAAGTTTCCAAAGGTTCCTCTGGAAACTCCAAACTCCTTTTGAACAACAGCTTGGAAACGTTGACAAACACTTCAGGAGTCCAAAAATATTTTAGCAAAACACTTCCAGTTCACTTGAAGCAAAAGGAAGTTCCAGCTCTGAAGATTCCTGGGGAGAACACAATACAAAGCAAGCACCGACAGCCTGGCCAGTTTAAAACTGGACAACGCAGAGGCACAGCAAGGTACAGGCTGGAAACACATCGGGTACTGTGGCAGTAAGGGAAGTTAAACTCAAGGTTACATCGAGTACAGCTTTCAAAGCAAGTAAATAAATGCAAACTACAATGTCAAGCCTGGAGCAAGGACAGAAGCTGGAAGTCAGTTGCATTACACATTTCTAGAAGTTTCTCTCCCCTTTCCGCTCAAAGGGGTAGTAAGGCATTAAAATCTGACGTCTCAAAATACCATGAAACCATCATGATTGCCAACATGGGGAGAAAGAATTCTCCTTTCAAATGCATAGATGTCACATCACACTACTAAGGAGGGAGCAATACCACAGCAGAGGACAACATTCAAGCTCACCTTTAAAGCTGTGCTGCTTGCTTGCAGGTGAAAAACAAATCCTGGAGCGCCTCACAACTTTTCCAAGCTCAAATATCCGCTTAGTGCATCTGCATGAGCATTTTCCATTGACAAAGAAGGTTAAACCCTCTTAGCTGAAACACACATCGCTCTATCTACAGTGCTCATTCCAATCCTCAAAAATCAATGCCAGCCCCACACAGAAAAACTTCAGGGATCTTATCCACAGATTACTTGTAGCCTCTCTGCTAATATTTCCTCTGAGTTCCACTGTCTGGGACTACATAACACACACAGGCCATGACATGAAGATTCAGTCGGCAACAACAGGCGTAGACTGTCTCACACAGCAGACTCCAATATTGGACTTTAAGTAAAAATGTAACTTATAATACCTGGAATTGGCAGCATCCTCCTGTATTACAATGCAGTACACTGGAGTTTTTTTAGTTACCATGGATGAAGTTGTGAAGTGTTTCCCCAAACTCAATTTGAAAGAGCACAACGTAATTGGTTGCAATGTAACTTTACTGCTCATGTTTTGGAGCTAATATTAACCCAGTAATGTATATCACTACCTTTGGAGACACAAGTGATCAACAGATCACTCTCTATGAACTATACCACATGTTTTAAGAACAACAAAAAAAGAATTATCTAGTTATAAATATTTATTCATTTAAATTACAGACCTAGCTTGCTACCCACACAGAGGAGACTACAGAGATGACCGTCTGTCCTCATTACCATTCCTCTCTTCTTATGCTAAAGATAGCATGGAGAGTAAAAATAAATAAATCCTCAACAGCATTAGGAATTAGACAATGTCATGTTGAAAGGTACCCCAAATGAGGAGCCTTATCTCTCCTGGCTGGCTGGGAGGGCAGGGGGGCTCTGACCCACAGAAGGGAGGTAGCACTTTAGCCTCCCCTAGGTGGTCTCTTTGCAGCAGGCTCTACTCCCAGCAGTAATTGCTTGCCAGTCCTAACTGGTGCCTGAACACTCTGGAACAGTTCAGCGAAGTATTTAAACAGATGGATGGTACAGGCCACTGGAACAAACCCCGTTTTTCCCTGGCTGCAGCTCTCTTTCAGCGCATTCCTTTGAAGTCTGTGCCACTGAGGAATCAAGAACAGCTGAGAAACATGTGTTATCATACAGCACCGAGCACAGCCACAGTGCTGCACAGTAAGATGCTTTTGTGCAATAATCCTGCACTACAGCAAGCATTACAGGGTCTTTTGTTGTGCGTGAGCCCGTTTTCTGAGCACAACAAGAAAGTAAACAGATTCGTCCCTCCTTAAGGAGTGACTCAAAAGCAGAAAGGTGAATTAAGCGGATTTCTCAAGTGTCTGCCAGCTGAAAGCTCACAGTGCCTGTGTCCTGGAGTCCTCTCAGATACATGAACACTCTCCATATTAATGCCATCACAAAGATGACTCGATGCTTGCAGAGATCTGAGTGAAGTAACAACCCAGAGGGGTCTGCAGTTCCCCTGGCAGATGTGACAAACCCCTGCACCTACAGCTCTAACCCACCTTCCTTCCCCAAGCAGGACAAGTTCTGTGATCTCAACTTCACAGGTGACAAACTGGAGAGAGATGGAGCAGGATGGCACCGCTCAGCACACACAGACCAGTCAACCCCCTCCCCACACTTTATCAGCACAGAGAGAGAGATAACACACAGCCCTCAGAACAGGCGAGGGAGAAAACAACACGAGCATCCCCTTATCAGCCAGGAAAACCACTCCTGTCAAAGGCATGAGATCACCAACATGCTTTGAAGGGGAATGGGAAGGGTAGGAAGAATAAGTTATTTATGAAACTGAATTTGAAACTAGATTCACTGTCCAGATTCAGAAGCATGGAGCTGGCTATGTGCATATGCAGGAGGACAGCAAGTCATAAACACACAACACATACACACAAACACACCTATACTTGCCTAATAAGAACTTTCTATGGAGCTGAGTCTCATTTTTACTGAGGAGAGACAAGCAACAGGTTAGAGCTTTGCATTTACGAAGTATCCCAGTCTCAAATGTTACTGAAGGCAGGCACTGAGATTATAACAAATCTCATCACACTGTAAAGTCCCAACCCCACCATGAAAAAAAATTACAGGGAAACACAGGCTTTCAAAAAAGCCCCAGAAAACCATAAAACATTTACATTTATTGTCAAGATAGAAGCCTTAAAGACTTAAAAACCCAAGCAAAAACCCTAAAATTAGAAAGCAAACACACTGGTGGACTAAGCCAAGTTCATAATTGAAGACCTCACAAAATAAAATTACCAAGAACAGCAAGCATCACGCTGAGGGGGGTCCTCAGCCCAGTCCCCACAGGACAGTTTTCCACCCTGTAATTCAATTTAACAGTTTCTTTCTGGAGAGGTCAATGCTGTCCTTCATATTCAGCATGAAGCAGACTTAAGGGACCATAGAAAAAGCACACACAGATATTGTCAGAGGTATTCAGGGGACAAAAATAACCCCAGTCTCAAAACCTCTGCAGCAATTAAAAACTGCTGTAAAGTAAAAATCCAATGCTGCTCAAAACAAACCACGATGCTCAAGATCCCTACAACTTTCCAAGAATCAGTATTAGCATGAGCCAAACTACCATCTGATCAGCAATCAAAACCACAACTGAACATTCACATACAATTATTCTTACAAATCATGTGAAAAAGCACGTAAGGGAAATCAGGGAAATCTCAGTATCCCAGGAGGTGCAGACAGGAGGCAGCTTTGGCAGGAGGTCACACTGCCCTGCGATGGCAGAAACAGGAACAGAACCCACCATCCTCAGTGCTCAGCTCCACGCTTTCAGCAACCCAATCTCCGTCACTCCTTTACAGAGCTTCCCTCAAACAGATTTTAGGAAGTTATATTAATCAGCTTAATTTGGCTCTTCAGAATTGTTGCTGGTGTTTCCAGTAACGGTTCAAGACAGTTTTGAATGACTTTAACTTCTTCCTAAATACGACTTGGTATTTTTCTCCGCCTATTTCCCACTATCCCAAACTTTTTCATCTCCAGGAAAGATGAAAAACAAGATTAATTCAAACAACGGATCAAATCTGCTGGGCTCGTGAAGGTGGAAAGGATGGAGAGATTACTTAACTGTAAGAAGTGAACCACCTTTATCTCTCAGAAGTCCTAAAGGGCACACAACTAAATACGATGAATCCCAAGCAGTCATTTCAGTTCCCTCAGCAATTCATTCCGTATCAAAAATTTTTTTTTGCTCTAAGACTCAGAGAAGTATTGCCAATTTCACGTCTAGCCTACTTTCCAATGAGATATCATCAAACAAAAAGTTAATCCGAAATTAAATTTTCTCTCTTCTTTAAAGAAAACGGAAAAAAAGTAAGGCTGATTTTATTTGCAGTTCAGCCACACGGTGTTTAGGACTTTTGGCATGGTATCTATTAAAAGAGGCAACGCAACAGAAAGAAGAACCACCTCCAATCAAAGGAGCTGGCAGTTCATTCACAAGCTACATATTCTCTACTGAAAAAGACAGAGCCCTTTACTTTTACAGCACTTAACACAATCGCACCGCTCCCAAACACAATTAGCTGGGAGCCTGAAAGCCCTTAAACAGGTGTCTTTGAGAAATCATTAGGCAATTGATTTGCTCGCTCTCTACAGCCCAGCAAACACCCAATTTCAACGTGTGATACTGACTAGAGCTGAGGCAGAAACTCACAGGTCCGAACCAGATTTCCTAAATCCCCGGCAGCACTTTTTGCCACGGATGCGAGCAGTTTCCAGCGATTCTGTTAAATGTGTCAACCTCCGCCACACCTGCAGCTCAGGGATGGGAGGCGTGACAGGTGTAATTCCAAAGGGGTCACCGAGATCCGTAACCTTCTCCCGCCTCCTGATTTTCCACACTGACGAAACGCACGAGCAGCACTGAAATGCAGCTTAGGACTGCATTTAAATCACCATTCTGCTGGACAGAAAACAGGCTGGCACACACCGGACTAGCACAAGCCCAGACCGGACCCTGGCGCCGACCTCCACAACAACACTTCAGAGCTGGAGAAACCAAGCAGCAGAATCCATTTCCTTACCCTTTAAAGTTCATGCCTCTCTGTTATCCTACCGCACTGTATTTGCTTAAGCTTTTCTCATAATTAATACCCCACGAGAAAAACAAACAAACAAACAAAAAAACCCCAACCAAAAAGTCTCATGCATTCCCTGCTGGCAAAACACATTTCCTTCTAATCTTTCTTCTTACTGGGGTAGAAGAAGAGAGAGGGAGGGCTTGGGGGAGGAATAAAAGAGATTAATCGTGAAACAAACCGGTACTGCCGGGAGAAGGGGGAGAAAAAAAAAAAAAAAAGACCAAAACAAACAGTCCACGTAGCAAAAGAGAAAAAAAAATGAAAAGGAGAAAAATAGGTTTAATTTTCTTTCCGGTGACAGGAAGAGAAGGGGAAAGAAAACTACTTACAAAGATTTCCCTGTGTGAGAAAAGTAGGTTTTGAATTCCCTTCCTCAAGGACACCGAGAAATATCCCTTACTTTTCCACGCGATGCCCAACGGAGAGAAACAGAACGCCAGGAGAGAGGGAAAGCCGGAGGAAGCCGGGGAAGTGGGGAAGGAAGAAGCGAAAGGACAGACGCGAGTGCGAGAGGGCTGGGAAGAGGCGAGCGGGGGAACGGGAGAGCCGAAAACGCCAAAAAAAAATTTTTAAAAAATCAAACAAAACCAAAAAAAACCAGGAAAAGAAACCAAAAAAACCCCATGAAAATCCGAGGGGAGATGGGAAACGGGCGAGAGCGACGGGAAAGTTGGCGAGCGAGGAGGAGGCAGGGAAGGGTCACAAACCCCTCAGCGGGGACGAGCCGGGAGCTGCCGGAGAGGGGACGCGGAGCCGGGCGAGGGAGGGAGCGAGGGACGGAGGGAGAGAGCGGGGCAGGGAGCGGGCAGGGGAGCNGGCCTCGCCTCAGCCGAGCCCCCGCAGCCGTGCCCGGCACCGCGGGGCCCGGGGCCGCCCGCCCTCCTCCACACCCCGCTCCCAAAGCGCAGGGCGAGCCCCGGCCGCGCCGGAGACCGCAGGTTACTCTGCTGTTTTCCACCAGATTTATTTATTTATTTATTTATTTATTTTTTTCCCTCCCTGTTGTTTCTGGAAGGAACAAGAATGCCTTTGGTGCTTGTCTGAAGCGGGATGCGGGAAGCCGGCAGGCAGCGTTCTGTGTTGTTGCCGGTTTGGATTTTGATGATGGAAAATTCCCCGCAAAGAAAGAGAAAACAAGTTATAAACCTCAGAGCAGCAAAGACTGCAGGTGGCTGTTTGGGGCAAAAAGTTGAGTATGAAGTTTTAATCACTTTTGGGAAAACGACCATTAAAAAAAATCCGAAACCTGTTTGGAAATGAACTTCAGCGCCGTGATGCACATGCATTTTTCGCTGTGTGCAGACGCTGGCGCAGGGTCTGCGCTCATTCCCAGCAGCTGCAGCAGCAGAGCAGCAGCCCCAGCTCTGCCCGGGGCCTGTGGCCTTCCCAAAACTGCCGTGTCCAGCTGATCATTTAAAGAAGAGTCTCATAAAAGAACTTTTTTTTCTTGTTGGTGTTATCCCTATTCCTTTGGTGGGTTTTTGAGCATCCCGAAGTGTTTTTATAGAGGTTTTTGGGTTTTTTTTTAAATTCCTGATCCTTCAGAGGAGAGCAGAGTTTTGCTTCCATGCAGGGTTTTGCTTCCACACACTGTGCTGGTGCTACACAGAGGACATTTTCAAGACTACATACATAACTTCAGTTTAGATACAAGCAAATAAATATTTGTGCGATTTGGGTTTGGGGATGTTTGTACACATATTCCTAATAGGTCTGGACCTTGGGTTATGATCACATCTTTCTTCGTGGGTTCATTTTGCTAAGCAGATTTTTTGTAAGCACACCTCCAAAGTTCCTGCTGAAAAAGTCTTCAGAAGGCTGTCACTTTTATTTCTTTGTCTAGGCTTTTTTATCCTCTTTTACAGGAAGAGGTGCTAAGCAGTCTGTGAGAAAAGCCTTAAGCACAACATGAAGTGAAGGTGTGGTTGTAAAAATTAGATTATTCTGTTGGGGACCATGTGCTTTCTGTGGTCTGTTACACGCACACACTCGCATTCAGTTTAAGAAACTTTAAAAAAAAACAACACTTGAGGGATAAAAGGAAAAAGGAGGGTGCTGATGACCAGTTCTGCACTCTACAGCATGAGATTTGTTTGCATTAGACATTTTTTACTATGACTTTCAAAAATGTCAAACAACATCCTAAAAGCTTGATGCGTTTTCTAGGCAGATTCTTCGTTGCAAAATATTTAACCAAATATACCTGTCAAGATCCCTAGGGCTGCTGTTTTCAGAATATACCACTGCTTCCTTTTGTTTGTCATGAAGCCTGTAAACACAACAGGAGCAGTAAAACTCAAGGAAGAAATTTTCCCCAAATTCAGGCTTCTCAGGGACTCTTACAGAGTGAATGATCTGGGAAGCTATTGAAGCTATATGACCTGGGAAATTATTGTTAGGAGGAGAAAAGCCTTTTTGAAGGAGTTAATGGTTTACTGAAAACAAGTACTTGATAAGTCATTGAGTTCGTGTTGTTTGCCCGCTCCAGGTGTTCAGCAGAACCGGGGGCCACAACATCCAACATCGTGTTTTCTATTCAAAGTTCACTTACCAATTAGTTTCTCAAGCCCAACAAATAATTTTTATACACTTTCTGCGTAATTTCCTGTGAGAAAGTTTAGTGAATGAAAAATACTCCTTAATAGAGGGGAAATTAATGGCCACGATTAAGATATTTCTGACTGTTCAGCACATGCACAAGGCAGAAAATGTTTGTACTCAGTGTTGTTGTTGTGTTTGACTTGCTGGCTGAGGACTGGCATTTTTAATGTTCTAATGTCTTATTTCTTCCTATTTCCCTTCTGCAATTTGGTTATGAATTCACTGAAGGGAACACATTTCTGCTGCTTCAAAATAGCTTTTGTGAATTTTTCAGAGCAATTTTTGCACAGCTTGATATGACAGGACATCCAGAGAGTGCATCAAATACATTTTCAAGAGTGATTTGGTACATCAAAAATGTAACTCTTTTGGAAGGTGAAGTGGTGGCAGAAAATCAAATTTCCATGTTGCTTTGATTGCATAAATTTGACCAAGAATTTGACCAAGGCTAGCACAGGGAATAAGCAAAAAAGGGGGAATCAGGCTCAAATCCAGCTATGAAATGGGGCTAAAATTGTACAAATATCTCCCTTATGTAACATAGCAGCCCAACTGCTCTTTTGTGAAAGAACAAGATTCCTTGTTTCCCAAAACAAATGGTTAGGAAGAAGTTACGAAGTGATGCTAAATTGTACCGGCCAAGAGCAGGACTTTGTGCTGATGACTCTGCTGTGACAGTTCTTCACTCCTGGTGCCCACCCCAGTCACTTCTTAACTTTGTTACTTTTAATG
The DNA here is from genome assembly GCA_013400675.1 of Oxylabes madagascariensis. Classification (NCBI taxonomy): domain Eukaryota; kingdom Metazoa; phylum Chordata; class Aves; order Passeriformes; family Timaliidae; genus Oxylabes; species Oxylabes madagascariensis. The sequence goes on from VYZR01090533.1 coordinate 8,240, forward strand.
TAATCCCAAATCATTTGTGGCACGTTCACCTTCACTCAATCCTTTTTCCACACTTTGCTGGAGGAGGGTAAAGGAGGATCTAGTCAGAGAAGTTTTCAGATCTGTAGGAAAGCAGTTTTCCCATAAAGATCCTTCTTTGGTTTTGCCAAAGGGGTAATTTAAGTGTCCCAGAAAAGGAGTAAGACAATCCCTTTGGATTCTGGTTGCACAGGGAATTCCTTACACCACACAGCCACACGCATGCAGAGCCTTACACATATGTTCTTAATGAGCACAGAAAGAGGAAAATAGGCCCACATGCCTTTCGGTTATGTAAGTTTTCCAAGAATGATGCCTTTTTGACCAAAACCAGGAAGAGAATGTTTCTGAGGTTCCTTAATTTCCTCCTCTCCTTGATCTATCAGCAGCTACCGCTGCCCTTGCCACTGTCATTTCACCTTGAGAAATGCAGTGTCTCGGTGGGCTCTTCAAATTTAATCCAGATATAAAATCCGGCTCATTGAGAACAGAAACAGCTCTGTGTGACCTGTGACAAGTGATCAACGCTGCTTTCACTCTCATGGGTTTGCAGGAAGCTCTTCGTGGTCAGAACAGAACAAACTCTGTCTCTGCAAATGCTTTCTTGAGGAAAAGTAGGGCTGGATCCAGCAAATTATTTAACTGTGTACATATATCGGAGCATGTGAATAGTTTCAGTGGGACTGCTTGCATGATCAAAGTTAGGCATGTGCTTAAGTACTTTGCTGAATTAGGTCCATAGCAAATAAATCTGAACTGATACCCAACAAGCAGAAAAACAAGGTAATTTGGAGTGGGGTTAATTTATGTCCTGTGGTGTATTTGATTAACTGTGAAATGAACATTTCAAGAGGCTGGTTTCTTTTAAAATAGAGCTGCTCTCTGATTTTCAGGGGAAGCAAACAAACCTCAGATTAAAATTTAAGTGCATTCTTCAAACTATTTCTTCTTAGTTTTGTTTTTCTTTTCAGTTAATATTTATTTCTCGGAGCCTGAGGAGCAATAATTCCTGGTTGTTTCTCCTCTGTGTTTTCTAGGTCTTGCCGTGCTGTGCATTGAGTGTGAGTGATGTGCTGTGTTCGATATACAGAAAAATGCAATCTCAGTCTTCAAATGGTTGAAATTCAAAAGACAGATATTCTTAGATGGGAAATGGGTTTTATTTCTGTTTCACACAGCAGATTCTAGATACTCACAGAGACTGCAAATTTCAAGACTCGGCTCTGTGGAAGAGATCCAAATGAGCTCAAAAAAGAATCCCAGACCAAATTCTTCCCCTTTCTTTCTGACCTGGCCATGAATGTTAACTCGCACTAACTAGGGAATTAGCTTTGAATAAGCAACCAGAGCAAATTTATTTTTGTTCTCGGTACCAGCAGTTACTCTTCTGGTTCCTGGGTCCAGCCTAAGCACAGTATGAATATATTCAGGGATAGTTACAGTTCTGGCAAGCAAGGTACTCAATATTCATGAGTGTGGCTCTTCTGATTATTGAGCAGGAATGGGAATCAGGTGAGCCTGGTTGTGTCTATCCATCAACAAATGGCTTTTTTCCTCTGATTTTTCTTGATTAATAGAAAGCCGTCTTCTTCCTTCAAACATAGACCAGTTCACTCAAGTTAAAGGAACATATTGAAGTCTAAAGTGGGGGAATGTTACAGAGGAGTGAAACATTACTGGCAGACCTCACCCTTGTGCATTGGCCATAAGATTCTAAGACTGGGATGAACACCTTTAAACCAGTTTTTAAAGGCCTGTTTAAATCAATAGTTATCTGGCATGGTCAATAGTAAACCGTAATTTTTAAAGTATTTTTCTTCAAGTTTTGTCTTCTGTAGACCACTGCACAAGAGTCTTGGCTTTCATTAGAGAAAAGAGTAAGTTTGTAGTTGCCATGGTAACAAAGAAAAGCAAGAAAGATGTGAACCTTGACAATTCTGAAACCAAAATGCAAATAAGAGGAAATCTAAATGTTGTATGATAAGGGAGGAGAAATTACCAATATCAGTCTTCAGACATTTAATTTGAACATAATGACAACAAGAATGCTCAGCCTGTTAAGTCTTATGCAAGTACTTCGAATCACCTTTTTGCCAAGTCCTGGAAAGAAATGCCACTATAAATCTCAAGCAATTCAGAAGAGAGAAAATTATGTACTGTGGCTCTGAGAAAGTGACCAGATATCAGCTAAAACAAATTAATATCTCTGTGGGGACTTGCATCTCTCTTGGCTGGAGGACCTAGATGGTGACAGGACCATTGCACCAAGCAAGGACTGAGAAACCATCTGAAGATCAAACTATCTAAAATAAGTCTTCTGTTGAAGAGTTGGCTCTGCAGAGAAAAAAAACCTCACACCTTAAAAGAAATCCAATGATGGGGACAAAAATAGTTGACTTAACTAGGAGGGAATGACAAGGAGAAGATTTTAATTTAGGAACCTGGAAATGTGCCCTTGAAATGGGTGTAATATTTAATGCAGGAGTTAATTTGCTGGGTGTCTGGAAATCTGTGCCCTTCTCTGATCAAGGACATTTAGACAGGAATATTCTTTTATAACACACAGAAAAGTTGTAAAACCTTTGTAATTCCAATGTTTCTTTGGGTTGGGTGTTTTGGTTTTGTTTTTCCTGTGAAACAGCGGAATCCTCTCTCTCTCTCTCTCTCTCTCTCTCTCTCTCCCTCCCCAGCTGTGATACAAGACTTTAGGATAGTAGGACATCCTTCCATAGAGTTCTAAAACCAGGAATACTTAAAGGGTCTGGCATGGTACTGTTACTTTTGATTTAGGACAATTACCATTTCCAGTGTAAGATGTGGCTCATCAGCAATGTATTTAAATATTTTTATAAATATATTCCCTTTCAGTTTATAAATTAGTTTTGTTGTTATTCCTCTGTAAAGCTGCCAGGTGTGCCAAAAGACATGCCTGCTTTTCTATTATGCACAGATTTTTATCATGCATATAAAAAGGAACACCAAGCCCCTTTCATATTTTGACCTTGTCAATAAATTCTAGACCCTCGATTTTTTTCTGCTGCACAGTATTTCATCTCTATTGAAAATGATAGGAATTACCTGTCCCCTGAAGCAGCAAAATCATGGCTAATATACTTTAAAATACAAAGAGTGCAAAATTTCAAAAACACCTCAGTAGTTCCCAAGCTTAAGCCCATTTTCATAAGTAAGTTAGGGCCAGATCTCCAAAGCTTTTGGAAAATGCAAATAGATGCCTGGAGGGCTTTCAAAACACACATTAAAATGGGGAAGAAAAAAACCCACCGCAGAATAAAGTATTGCTGTTGAGGTTTCCATCTTAAGAAGTTTGCATGGGAAAAAAAGAAGAGTTTTTTTACTTCTCAGGGATTTTTGGAAAAGCTTGGGAATATACACTGACACTTCACTGCACCTCCAGAATCTTTGTAATAGAAGTTTCAGGCTGTCCTACAAATCTGTTGCAGCAAAAATTGGTGCTTTGCTCTGCAAGATCTGTATTTAACCTGAGTTCAGCAGATTCATTTCTTTGTCGGAAATAGTTTCCCTGTTGTCCTGTAAAGTCTTTTTCTCAGTCTCACTCCTTGCTTTTGTGGTAGGTTGAGAAACATGAGAGGCCAAGATACCCTCTTTCAGCAAAGAACTAATTTCCTGATCCTTACGACCCGAGTGAACCAAGCTTCCCCACAGAGAAACAAATTGGATGACTGTTTTAGGATAATTGGGTAGTTCTATGCCTTACAAGTAAGTTATTGGAAATTAGAGCTGTGAAAAGCCCTTTCCTGGCTTTACCTGTTGTTGCCCCTCATTGAGCCCTTTGTTTTCGAGTGGTTTCATTTATTGTCTACTTCAAACTGAAAAAGAGCAAAGAAATTGGCAAAGTAAGTTTCAGATATTTACAGGGTTTAAAATTTTCTTCCTGCCGCTTTCCTTGTCCCTTCTCTTGCTTTTACATGGTGTATTTTTTTTTTAAGGCCAAAATCTTCAAAAGTCTTGTAAGCCTGTGTGATGCTGCATCCACAACCACGCATTGATTTACAGATCTGTGCACATCCTTGCTGGATTAGGGATTTCTGTATTAAACTTTAACAGTCTCGTATCTTGGCTTCTAATATCTGTTGGGAGCAGAGAGTTCACTGGTGAATCAAGGTGGGAGATTCTCAGTATTGGTTCGTGCCTCCTGCAGATTTGTTGTGCAACACCCTGATTCCTTGTCCTCTGGGAGCATGGATGGACCTGAGCTGTCATGGCAATGGGGTCACAACCAGGTTGTACCTCCACACACCCCGCATCTCGGCTGATGTTTGCTGGCCCAGGAGACAGGAGAGGCTGGCAGCCCTTCCCAGCAGCTGTTTTCTGCACAGCCAGCACTCAGTCTCCAGGGAGCAGAAGGGAGGTGCATTTTCCAGCATCCTGATACAAGGGACAGCCTGCCCCCCAGCCTTGGGTATGGATATGCCCACGGGAACAACTAGAGCAGGATGTAGGGATACCCAAACCAGTCCTGGAGAGCTGGAACAGTGGTGATGTAAGCTCAGGCCCAACCTGAGACCAGTGCAGGCTGATTTTCTTTTCTGGGAAATAATCCCAACACAACGTACTCTTTTCTATACTAGGGCAGTATTTTAGGGAGTTATTTATTTAGAGCAGCTCTTTTGCTGAGTACCAAGCCCAATCTGGCCCGGCCAGTTTCCTTTTTGCGGCTCCACATCTTTTGTAACTGGGAAGGATTGGTGAGCTGCAGAAGGATGTCAGAAGGGAGATTGTTGCTGCTCATATTCCATTGTGGTGATGGTTATCTAAGGTCCCTTTGCGGGAAGGAGAGGGGAAAAGTCACCTTACAGAGCACACAGATCCCCTAAGGCATTCCTGCAAGAAGCAGAGCAGAGTCCTGCTGGGAGGGAACTTTCTGGGGCTGTCTGCTGGTGGTTGAAGGCAAGTGAGTGGCATTTCTCCTGGTTTGTAACTCCACGAGGGAGCTCTGATCTGCAATAATCTATTTTTGCCCAAGAGAAAATATCGTGCTCTTATGTGAAAATATAACTGCAAAACCTCTGAAAATGTCCATACTTATAACCATAATGCCTGGAGAAGGGTAATTTTCATTTTGGGTCCGAGGCATTGGGTTCTCATCATTGCTTCAAAAAAGAGCTATAATGATTTGTACGCAATGACCATCTGGTCTTTAATTTTGTATACCAAGTAAAAATGAGCACTGGTTTCATTATTTTTTCCCCTGCTACTCCTGAAGCACAACTCTCCAGTGAACAGAATGATGAATATTCCAATGTCCTGAACATGATGGATTTTAATTTCTTATTAGAGGAAGCAGAGGAAGAGAGAAAGTAATAGCTTTAGAGAGAATGGCTCTGTTTGTTTTTTTAAGTACCTACATTTGCCTGGTAGTCTGCTACATAAGTGAATTTCCTTGAAATCTGATTATTGATGTACCATTTTTTTTTATTGTATTTTTTATGTCAGGCAGCCCACCAGCACAATTCCTTGAAAGAGAATGAATGTGGTGTAAAAACAGAGTAAGGGGTGTAATGCTAAATGGCAGGAAAAATATTAGCATCAAATATAGTTGGTCAAAACCCAGCAAAATTGTTAAAATATTGATGTTTTTCTGAGGAATTCAGCAGTAAAAGGGATCTGTTAACATGACATAACGGTAGAAATTTCCAACACATAGATATTATTTAATTTGCTCACTAAAACTTCCAATGTAAATGTGGGCACGGGAGGTGTAAGTGATGCAGGCACAGCCCTCTGACACTGACTGGATGTATTTTTCTTCCCTGCGGTAAAATCACAGCTCCAAGCTGCTTTCAAGGGTCTGCTCCGTAAGGAAAGGCAAGCAGGAAAGCTGAAAATACGCAGTAAACTGATTTAGGCCAATTTTTATTCTTTCAAGCAATAACAAGTAACCTCTAATCTCTTTGTTTTTCTGACCTGTCCCTGACTTCTTCTGTTTGTTTGCTTTTTCATGTCACTGGGTTTGTGTCGTGCCTAAACAAAGAGATGGACTGATCTTTTGTTCCTGGTCAGTTTTAATTTGTTTTCTACGACCTGTATGTGCAAACGGCAGAGGTATGAGCTTTGAAATGCTAAGGGAAGCTGAAAAACAGGTCTCGAATAAGACTCTCTTTTTAGGCATTGTAGAGTCTTGAATAAGACTCTCTTTTCAGGTATTGTAGCAGAAGAGGGTTTCTCAACTAATTACCCAGCCTTTCAGCCAAAGACAGGAACAAAGGAAGAGCCAAGCTGCTATAAGATAATCATTCTGTTTATCAGCGCTCTACAAACACCACTTGTAAAGTAATGATAAGCCCTTTGCACTCAGATAATGCAGCTGATCCAGGCATATCTCAGAGATTCTGTGCAGATCTCCCAATTCAAAAGAGGCTCTTGCCAACATTCAGGTGAGAAATGGTGTTCCAGATGGTCCAGTGAATATTTTAGAGGCTGGCAATGAAATCAGAGGCATTTGGGGCAAGCAAGAATAGTTCCTGTAGACTGAGAAATGAAGGAGGGTAATAAGAGGACATTGTTACTTGGAACACACAGAGAGGGACAGGGTGACTGTAAGGAAAATTTGGTTTAGACAGATTTTTGTTTCTTACTACTGAGAAGGTTAAGAAGATGATGCTGTTTGCGTTTTTTCTAGTTAAATCCTGCTGTGAACCTGCTTTTGTTTTCTTTCATAATAATTTCTTTTTGTTTTTCTTTTATCCAAAGGCACCCTTCCTAAAACAATGTTCCCATCCCTTTTGGGGAAGATTTGCCAAAGTCATGCACCTCTTTGTGCCTTGCACTTTGTGAATATTTCATCTTCCATAGGCCGTGCCAAAGACTCTCATCATGAAAACAAGGATCTAAATAATTCTGGGATAAATGAGGGCTATTTTTCTTTTTTCCAGTATTAAGTGTTTATAAACTTCAAAGTGATAATAACCTTGAAAAAAATTACAAAACCGAATGCTTTGAAAAATCAATGCTTTAATTCAGTAGTGCTACCATGAGGTATCTGAGATGGTTTTGATTTTTTTTTTTTAAACACATCACCTCCCTATCTTATGCAAGCAATTTGTAGATACCCACAAGACCCAGTGCCCTCAGGACTAGCCGGGCATCTCTTCCATGAAAAAGAATGGAGTTCTCAGAAGAGTCTTATTTAATGTGTGGTACTATGAACTTTCACTGAGGGAGGGCATGTCTCAAATCTGAGCAAGTATTCCTTTTTAATATGTTTTCTCATGGTCAGTATTTACTTTCCATGTGGGTGAAAGAGTGCTGGTGCTGTTCATCCCGTGGGAGATGCCTGCCCGGATAGACTGCAGCCAAAGGGGATGTTCTGGGGCAGGGCTGCTGTCCCTGTGGGTGTCCTGCGGGTCATTCGGTCATTCCCCTGACCCATGGCCCCTTGGACCAGGTACAGCCCACGGGGGATTGTACATCAGGACAAACCTCAGTGCCTGGCACGGGCCCAAAGAAGAGGAGAGGTCAGGGACCTGCGGTATAAATACGTGAGAGAAAAGCCAGGGGGATGAGGGGCGTGAAGGAGTGGCCTGAACTGAGTCCCTGCTCAACGTGTGATACTGATAGGTCTTTTCTGAGGGCTCTGTGTGATTATCACATCGGTCTCCAGCAAATTAAGGGGCCAATTTCACCTCCTCTACTCTTTCTTCAGGGCTTGGCAGTGGTTTCAGAGCCCAAGTAGGCGTGATTTGCTTTGTTACACGGCAGGCCAACGCAGGCCATCACTTGGGAATGTGATGGGAATGGTTTTCACTCAGTATCGTGTGAGAAAACTCCTGGAGTGTCAGCAAAACCCCGTGCTTCCTGCCAAGTGAATAGATGTGTTTCCATTTTCCTAATTTGTGCAGACACAGACATCCCCCAGACCAGCCTTAGTTTTCAAAGCTGTTGATAGAAAACCCCTGCCTTCCTCTGGCACTGGAGAAGTCTGCGGGCACAATCAGGTGTCCTTGGTGTCTGCCTTGGGCCTGCACATGCTGTGCCCTTCCCTCTGTGCCACAGGAGAAATCCCTCTGTGCAGCAGCCTGGGCACAGTGCGAGTGTCAGACAGCTCCAGCCAAATCAGTTCTGACTCGAGCCCCCAAAGGAAACTCCGCACATCTGTAATGTATTTATGGCTCTGCTTGCTCGTTTGTCCTCCCTGTGGTCTCTTTTAATGAAGGGTATGAAAAATTAAACTCCTTCGTAGGCTCCAGCGAGCTAAACAGACGTAGTGAGTGAATGCTCTGTTCCTGAAGCACCATTCTGCCAGTTACTGGTTGACAAATTTATGTGGGTACCTGGAATGGGATCTGTAATGAGCTTCCTGCACAGTCAGGGCCAAACTGTGCCAGCAGCAGGGATCACCTGAGTCCCATGCTGGGAATGAGGGCAGTTTTATGGCCCTGAAACGGGCAGTGCTGTTTGTACAGCAGTGAGTGAATTTACAGTACAAAACTCCAGAATTACATTTTTTTAATTACGCAGCAGCAAAATAGCCCAGAGAGGGGATGTGGACCCAAACACGCCTGATGGTGTATGGAGCAATGAAAGGGAAAGGTTGGAACTGTTGTTCTCTATGCTGTGTCTTTAAAAAATGTGAATCCCCCACAAGCTGGAGGCCGCCTGTTCAGTCATTTCAAGGTGGATATAACTAACACACTGCGCAATTTACATAAGACTTGTCTTTGGTTAAATTCTTTTAAAAGGATACCATCAATTTAAAGATTGCTTTTCCCTGGGTCATTAAAGTTAGGCACATACTAATTTATTAAAGGGTAATGTATTATACCTAGGAAGTGATAGTGTCTGCCAGAAATTCCAGGGAGGCTATAGAGGTCTTGCTGTGATGAGCCAAGCTGATAACAGCGCACGGCGAGACAGCTGCGTTAATAGAGCTGCCTGTTCCTCCCGGGCTGGGAGTGCACTGCGGTGGCAATAATCCTTTTGGGAAGGTGCCCTGGAGAGACACAGCAGTGGAGCCTAGAGCAGGAAAAAAATGAAACGCATCAAATCTTATTTACCGGGCAACGCTGCAACACATCACAGGAGCGGCCGCTAACGCTGCTTAGCATGTGCCAAGCGCTGTCCAGCCATGTGCAAATAAAAAGTTCCTCTTCGGAAGAGCTTTCACAATCACAAAAATGTGCTAAAAGCCTGGGTGGATGCTCCATCAAGCAACCGGCCTGCCAGGAGACATGCGGGAAGGTTTGCAGTGTAAATAACCCTTTCCTGAGTTTTCTCTGCGTAGAATTTTGCAGCTAAAATGACCCCGTGGGGATGCAAAAGTGCCCAGATCACCTGTGGTGGAGGAAGCATGGTGATGTTCCTAGCCCATGTGAAATCAGCAAGAAAAATGCGTTTGCAGCAATTTCAGAAGTCAAACCTGAAGGCTACACAAACTCCATCAGTGAGGGGATGAGCCACTGAGGCTAAAAACTTGGCTGGGGAGAGAGATGCAGAGATGCTTCAGTGTAACAGGCACTGGAGGAACAACGCTCCAGGAAGCACCAGCATCAGCAAGGGACAAGGTGACAGATGTGAACTGGAGCAAGTCTGATCCCTCAGCCTCACTTGGCACCCTGGGATTATCCCTGCAGGTCACCGAGAAACTCAGAGTAGAGCTGTTCACTAAAAAAAGGAGGGGAAAAAAATCTCGGTGGGAATCAAAGCTGAATTGCAGAGGTTGCTGCAGCAAACCAGGACAGAAAACCCACGGCTAAGAGTGGGGAGGAAAGAGCAAAGGCAGAGTGAGAGGCCCTGGAAGTTGGTCTGGGCTTGGACTTGGCCTCTGTCAGCAGGATTGTGTAAGCAGGGAAGCTCCTGCCAGTGCTCCGGGGCTGGGGCTAGGAGAGGAGGCTGGCAGGGATGCAGGGACGGCATCGCAGTGCGGGACAAGTTTCTCTCATGAACAGGAAATGTGCACAGCAATTTCCCTCCTGTGAATGCCAAACTGGGCTACAGGGACAGGGCAGAGGGAAGGAGTATAAAACCCCACGCTTTATGCTGAAATTGTTTTGTTAATTAGTGCAATTCTAAGGCAGTCCCAGGCTTTAAGAATAGCACCCTCCAAGTTCAGCATTAAGTGTCCTACCTGATGTCTCCTGTTTTGAGATCACAAATCATTTCCAGATCTTTGGCTCCTAACAGGCACCATCAGCACAAACCTTTTCCTCAAACATTCTCTGTTTTTAACCCCTGAGAGGGCCTGGGAAACTCGAATGCGATCCGCTTTTCCCCTAAATCGCAAAGAGGCATCACTGAGAACTGAGGGCTGGAATGCCAAGGGGCAGGAAAGGCTTGTTCCAGAGGCCAGAGCAAAGGCATTTTCATGCAAGATCTACTCGAGGCTCCATCATCCCACACCAGAGGGACACAAAGCCTCCTCCCGCCCTGCCCAGGAGCAGCAGGAGCAGGGAGGCAGGATTTGGGCAGCTCGCCCAGGAACACAGTGACAGACCCTGACTCAGAGCGTGAACAACATCCTTGCCCTTCCTGTGGATGTTTCCCTGAAAGGAGTGACTTAGCCTTAAGCAAAACTGGAACACCAAGAAATCGTTGGAATTCAGGAATCACTTGTTTTCCTTTTGCACAGTTTCAGGTTTTTTATTTTCTTTTTCTTTTTTAAGGATGAGCCTTATTGCTCCTCTTGCTCATTTTCTGGTTTGAGCAACATTTAATGTTAGAAAGACACATAGAAAAGTTAACACACATAATTTCTGAATTGTAAGATACCTTTCAAAGGAACTGAATCTGGTTTTTTCAGTGCTACTGTCAATAAATCTTCAGGTTTTGAAACTAAAATCTCTTTTCCTCATTTTTAAAAAAAAACTGCCTTCACTGGCAAGTTTTGATCTGAGCACAGAATCTGAATTGTGTGCTGGGCACTGACTTGAGATGGATTTGTGTCTTAATCAGGGAACTTCACCTCTTCCCTACTTTTCCTATTTGAACTATTGTTTCTCTTCCAGCAGAGTTTTATAAACATCCAAGCAAAAAGAACTTGGAGAAATGTGCTGCTGTTATACAACTGCTAATCGTTACTATTCTTCTATTGTATTTGGTGACGTAAGAAAGCCCCAGCCAGATGCCTTGAGATCTGAGGAAATGTCTGCAAGGCATCTTTGTGGTAACACATGGGTGCAGATTCCATTCATCATTTCCTTGACAGTTTAACTAACTACTCCCAAGCCGAAAAAGATCCCTGAAATCCCTCCCAGAAATATTAGCTGAAGGACAGGAGCAAGTCACTATAAAAGCTCAGGCAGCCTGTGTGGAAATTCCAGGACTCAGGGACTATCAGGAAAGGGGCTGCAGAACGTGATCAAAAACTGCTGCCTTGCTATACATAGGCCTAAATTCTATACACAGGGATTTACACCTCCACTGGACACAAAAAAAAAAAGGAAGAAAAAAATGAAAAAAAATCAGAGCTCTGCACATTGTACACAGTTGGAACCATTCATCCAGAAACTCTGATTTGAACTTTCCGAAGTACCTATGGGATTTAGAACGAATCCCAGTTAACTTAGTAGAACTGGGGCCCTCGCACACTTGAATAATTGAATGCTCCAGTCAGAATCACCAGAAACATGTTTTTCAACCTTTTACAATTTGCAGCACCTTAAAACCTTTCTTTTTCCAGTGGAAGTGTCAGTTCCTGTACAGTGATTTAATACTGCAGAAAATAGGTTAGCTTTTCTCAGTTACCCTCTGCAGACCCCTTAAAAACATTATGAACACACAGACTGCAGGTTAAAAACTGTAACTTTGACATATCTCAAAATATTTATTGTTTTCTCTAGAACCCATTGTCCTGGCATCATTCAAACAATTATACAAAAGTCAGGGTCTAGTTCTTGTGGTTAGATAAAGCTGAAAAACATCAACTTTAAATGTTTAGTATTGAAATATTTTTTTGAGTGCCAATTGCATAATGTTTTGAGGTCTAGCTTACAACTTTTGAATATTTGGTGCTAGTAATGATGTATTCCTGATAGTACACGCCTTGTGTTGGTCCTCTATGCCTTGTATAAGCCCCATGTTAAAACCAAAATTTTGTATTGACATATGGGGGGGGAGGAAACACTCTCCACACTTGTTTCCTGCTGAATACCTTGGGAAACCTGGGGAAGCATTCTGTCCAGGACCATCAGGACATGACATTATGACATTACAGAGTGACCTGTGCAAACTGAGGTGCGGATCCATGCTGTCTTCGGGGACTTTATAGAAAACCTGAACTCTACTCTGTATTGAAGCCTACGAGAATGACAACCTGAGGAGAGCACAGAGAGCCAGGACCAGGCCATCAAACACAGCTTTAAAGGTCGTATTCCTCCTGGCAGCAGAAGGAACCACGGCCATGAGCAATTTGCTTTGTGTTTATGGCTTTTGCCTTGGTGTGTTGTTTGTCTTCTAATAAACTTCTTGACTCACTAATCATCTGTTCAGAGGAGCTTTCTGAGCTGTGACTGGGGAAGAGATGGATGCATCCAGTTCTGGAATTATGCAGTGAAATGCTACTCTGCATATTATGGCTGCAGCGTGATATATTAGCCTATAAAACACAGCACGGGAAAGGCGGAGAAAAATGGGAAGGAGGGACTTGGTGAGCTGTGTGATGAAGGGAGGCAGTGCAGGGAAAAGGTGTCAGCCTTGCTGAGGCCTAGCAGGTAATGGGAGACAATGGAGGAAGGGGTTTGGGGGTGAAAGATGTGTGCTTGACATGGTCGTAAGAGAAATAGTCACTGCTGGACTGTAAAGAGCAGCAGCTGGAAGTGATGATGAGCTGTGTGGTGCAAAGAGACAGAACACCACAATAATCTCTTCCAAGTTGCAGGGTATCCCAGCTGGACACAATGGGAACTGAAAATCGCAGGCTAAGGGTTGTCCCTGCACCACGGCCAGCCTGACCACAACTGGGGCACTGTCACCATCCTTACACACTGCATCATGCCTGAGGCCGGGGCAGTAACAGGATTTTGGTGACTTGGGAAAGCAGTAAGGCCCTTTCTGACACGGAGTGACATGTGAGGGGGTGGGAAACAAGTGAGGGGCAGTGGATAGGTGTTTAATTAAACTACATCAAGCCTGGAAGCAGTACTCAAAAAAACTTGAGGTTCTTCTGTGTATCAGGTCAGATTTCTCCCTCAGCCCCAAACTCACCAAAGGTTGATCTGAGAACCTGACCTGGCTGTTTTCCTAAAGGTTTGGGTGACTCTGTTTTGTTCGATTTGGTGGGCAAAAAGACAAGCTGACAGATACATTTTGGCATTGGAAATTGTAACAATTTGGAAATGTTAATTGTTACAGCTTGAAAAAACAGATTACTCCAAGGTTAAATATCTGAAAATATTAATAAAGCAAAACAGAGACTTTCAATTCTGAATCACAGGTTAAAATTAACTCCAAATGAGGACGGATCCAACATTGCTCCTTCTTGGGAAGTGCTTGGTAGCCTATATGAAGTTAGCTGGGCTTGCTCAGATAAGGTCTGCCCTTTGATTTTCACCATTTCGGTCAGTTTTGAGAGTGATTGGGTTGTTGTGGTCCACAGCCATGCTGAGGTGTTCACAGCTGAAATGTAGCAGTGTAAGCAGAACTGCAGGAACCTGAGCACTGTTTCATCTGTTCATTTGTTTCAGTGGCTGATCCCATGGCTTAGTTCAAACAGCCTTTCATGGCTGCTAAATGAAGGGAAGTCTTGGGAACATGCAGCCAACATGGCAGATTTGGGGCCCAATTGGCTTTCAAACCTTTGGATGTTGCTTATAGGGTGGTATGGGATAATGGTGTGACTGAGCATTAACATTATAAAAGATCATTTCTACACTGAAAAGAGAATTTTTTTAAGTGCCAGGAAAAGCTACACGGTCACTGAAACCTTTATCTGGTCCCTTGTTCTCTGAGCCACTCTGAACATGTCTTTACTTCCATGACCTTGTACTTTTTTTTTTTTTGCTGTAGAAAAGCAATGGCCTCATTAAATAAACCTGACCAAACAGGTCCCTGTTGCACACCCATTGTCTGTGTGCTGAGGGTCACAAGGACAGAAATAAAAAGCCATTACTCTGGTGACCCTTGTGATATGCATAAGGAACAGGAAGCAAGATTATCTATATTGAGAACAGGAGTTTTCTGAGTTTCAGGTACCTATTTTTACACTGAATTAACATCTCCTCTGCCCTTTCAAGCCTTGCTAACAGAACATCAGCAGCAGGAGAGTGACCCCCTCTCCTGCTGAAGCAATTCTGCTCTTTGGGCTTATGGAATGCCAATAATGACTGTGGACTTGCCACTGGCGAGGCCGGATGCACTTTGGAGCAGGTATTTGCTGACAGCAGAAAAGCAGTGGACTCCTGATTTCCTCTCCAGGCTCCAGAGAGGGATGTGTTCTAGTGACCTGTTTTCTGCCTGCCTATTTGAGGCATCCATCTTCCCCTTCTCATTCTTGGGATGTTATTCAGCCAGGTGTTGTCTATGGGTTCTCCCATCACCTTGGGTGGGGTTTGCAAACCACAGGGAGGTCTCAGGGGCCACATCCTGACCCCCTTGTCATGCCCAGCTTCCCTCTCCCCACCCCAGGTAACCTCTGTAAACCTCAAGTCTCCGTTCTCTGCCTCAGGTATTTCTCACAACTTAATCTCCTTTTCTTGTTCCTTATCTTGCTCCTCACGCTGCTGTACAGTTCTGGTAGCTTCCTTCTTCATGTGATTCAGGGGAGAAATCCTGGGACAGGAGGGGGAAGGTGGGCTTGCTGTTAGCTTTGGTGCCCCATCCATGGGCTAGAGGAGCAGGAATCACAGAATCATAGAGTGGTTTGTGTTGGAAGGGACTTTAAAAATCTTCTTGTTCCAACCCCTTGCCTTCTATCCCTCAGACCTACCTCTGACTGCTGGCACAGAGCTCATCCAGTCTCTTTCTGTGAGATTAGTGAGGTGTGTGAAGGGGCCTTGTAAGAGAGAGAAGTGACACTGAGGGGGCTGAGACAACCCGGCCAGGAGAAGGAGCCAGGCAGGGACCTTCCCATCTCTTATCCCAGAGCCCTTCAACAAACTCAGCAAGTCACAGTGGTGTGGTCTCTGGGTCTGGCCAAATGGTGCCTGCAGTTTTTCAAAGCCNACTACCTAATGTAAAGCAGGTTTTAAAAGAGACAAATAAGCATGTTGGAGAAAAATACTTGAAGAATAAATCTGGAGAACAAGTTTTCAAGTGTGCACAGAAATGCTTCCATATCTTCTGAAGTATATGAGCCAGGCAGAGGAAACTGCTCCCAGAGTCACGGCAGGGCTGATGTATTGGCTCGCACGCCCAGGGCTGATAAACAGGGTTTGTGCAAATCTCCTTCAGACCGTTTCCCTTTTCTTTTGATAAATATTTAAAAAGAGATTTGTCTCACCGAGATGACTTTAGTATGAGAAAGTGATCAGGGAGTTTAATATGGATGGATCTGAAAGAGTTTACGAACTTTTTGTTTTGATTCATTTTTACTTTATTTTATACCGTGGGCGACTGGTATCACTTACAAACTCCCACAGAGAGTCTTTGCTGCTGCTGCTGTAGTTACAAGCCACTCACAGGCAGAAGTCTGAACAACTTCTGGTACCTTTATGGTCTTCCAGTTTCGCTCTTTTTCTCCTGTAGCCTCTGCTTGTCTGCAGAGCCCTGGAAAGGCGGTAGCCCCG